>JAHKKF010521050.1:2780-30033 GCA_019740295.1 Labeo calbasu | reverse complement strand
GTACATCATGTTTTTTTAGATAAAGAGTCTTGCACAAATGCACATACAATCTACATGTTTGGAAATCGTCCTTGACTGCGGTAAATTTTCCATGTGCTCTGAAAAACATGTTTCGGTCCTTATCGCCACCAAACTAACCTTTAAAGAAGATAAAAGCAGATTACAGGCTAGAAAAACTAAAGCTGCTCTCTTTGTCATCAAACACACAATAATCCAACAGCCTTTTTACCTTTACTGTGTTTTCACATCAGAGCACATCATATAATCTCTGTATGGTAAGACAGACAGACAGTGAGCTTTCGAAGACAGACACGAGGGGACGTGATTACAATCTGATAGATAAATGAATTAATCAGTCGTTTGTTAATAGAAAGGTGTAAAGCTGTAGAGTTAATAGGTCTCTTCACAGCGATGATCTCATTCTGTCCTGCTGCGTCCTCACAGGACGGGTCAGCGAAGACTTTAACCAGGTTAAGATTATTATCCACTGACTGTCATTCAATCACCTGCTGCAAATAAGCGCCGCCTTCTTAAACTACAAAATTCATTAACATCACGCTGTCGCCCTGAATATCCTCAGCTGAGATGAGGTTATTTTGCACAGTCTGACCTGATAAAGTTGGACGGTGAATCTGCACTAAGAGCTCATAAGATGATCACTGTGCCAAAAAGTTCCCAAAGGTTTCCAAGTGTGATCTTGCACAAAACTCATGAGGCTTCTCCATTAATTCAAGCTGGTCACTGAGGTCTATTTTAAGAGCGGTGTAAATACCCAAGGCTCGAGTGCCGCTGTCCTGAGATCAAACGCTGTGTGTATAATCCAGATATAAGCCTTCAGCACTTACAGAGAAAAAGAGTACAAGTTCTCTATAGACCACATTATAGCTACAATACTTACTGACACCTTTTCTTAAAGTAAAATAAAATAATGGTTTTAAAAATGTACCACTTTATAACCTCTGAGAAAACAAGTTGTGTTTGCTAGGACAAATATAACTATTATTATTGCTCATGGATTAGTTTCTCATGCTATCACTATTCTTTTTTTAGCATTTAAACTTATGACAAGAAAAAAAATGCATCTAATTATACATAACTATAACAAAACAAACCTGAAAATGTTATCTGAAATAAATAAACACTTGAAAAATATAAAATTTCATATTTTGGGGAGAATTTTTTTTCTTTTCTTTTTTTTAAGTTATAAACATAAAAAGGGGACAAAAACACAAAAGCACTAAAACTTTACCTAAAATAAAAAAAAAAAAAAAAAAAAAATACATTTAAATTTTGGCATAATTTTTCATTTTCATTTCATTTAAGTTGAAGTACTAAAATAACTACACTGAAACAAAAATAAAAACCATAAAAAAACTAATAATAATTTTAAAAAAACTAATAAAAATGACACAAAAACAACAAAATTACTGACTTAAAAAATAAATAAAATAAAATAAAAAATGTTTAACTTAAACATACAAATTTTAATTTCGCCACCATTTCTGGTTTTCATTTAGTTTAAGCTGAAGTACTAAAACAGCTTAACTAAAATAAAAATAAAAACTATATAGCGTATTGAAAATAACTAATAAAAATGACACAAAAACAAAACAAAATTACTGACACTTCATAATTAAAATGAAAATATAAAATATAAAATGTAAAAACAAAATCTAAACATGTATCAAATTTAACAAAATGTAATAAAATAAAATAAATGTTTAACTGAAATAAAATATACAAATTTTATTTTTGGCACCATTTTTGGTTTTCATTTAGTTTAAGTTAAAGTACTAAAAAAAACTAATAACAATAAATAACAAAAAATAAAAACCATTTGGTGTATTTAAAATAATAAAAATGACACAAAAGCAACAAAATTACAGACACGTCAGAATAAAATTAAAATGGAAAATAAAAATGAAATTAATAATATAAAATTATAACAAAAGAGTCATAAAAACTATAATAGTGTATTACTGATATTTAAATAACACTGGTGCTCTTCCACCTTGCTCTACACAAAGTACAAAAGTTCTTATTAAATATAATAAAAATATATAAACAAAAAAATCTATCTATCTATCTATCTATCCTGAAGGCTCTGTAAATATCTTTTGAAAAACACTTCCTTCACTTCACAGCTTATGTGGTGTAACTGTGAACTAACACCTGTCAGTATTAGATAATAATACCAGCTAATTAACACCCCATAACCAGGAGCTTCCCAAAGCTTTGATAATGAGCGGATGATGAGATTTATATGAGCATATATCTGACAAATCTGATGGGTATAAACAGGGCACACGCTGCAAGCACGTCGAGCACGCCGGGACAGATTCAGCGCACAGGTGAACTGAGCTACTCGTGTGGTAACACGAGTCTGACTCTTAGTCAAGCGCTGCCCATTTACAGTTTTGCATTCCTCTGTTGATACACAACCCAGTAGTGCACTGTGCAAGCATGCATAGTTCTTAATATTTACTCACGGTGCTCTAAGGAAACAACAGAAACCAACATAAGAAGACCCTGTTCTATATGTTCTTATTTAGTGTAAATAAATGAAATGAGTTGTAATCTAATGTCACATGAATCACAGCAGGCTGACCTGAAACGCTTTGGTTAAGCAGGCTAGTAAAACATTTGCAGTAATGCATTAACTTCGAGGTCCAGCCCTAAAATGCAAAAGCAGAGCGAGTACGTTCAAGTCCTGATTCGACAGCAGAGACACGTGTGGTTGCTCTTACAGCGGGTCATGTGACTAAAGTGGATTCACCTCATCCACCTGTCAGGTGACGAAATACAGCCACAGAAACAGCTGAAACTTCTGACAAATGCATGATTTTGGCATGCAATCAATTGGCAAGCTTGTCTTCATAACAAAACAGGTGTTTAGCCTGAAGATTTTTTTTACCTTTAGATTATTAACCTGAAATAAACCTAACACAGGACAAGTATCACACAAACAGCCTGTCATCATGACTACCTATACTACAATATTTGCATGAGTTTCAACAACCGCTTACAGATAAAACAAAAGGTAACACACCCTTTCACAAAATAAAAGTTCCCACATGTCTCACTATTTGATTTCTACAACTTTTCCAGTTCATATTCATGAGTCATCTATCTATAATATTTTCTTCCCCAGTGAAAAAGTTGTCTTTCTTGAATCAGGAGAGAAATATGCACAGATCAACCACAATTTACAAACCAAAACAATTTTTTTTGGTGGATGAACTTTTTCCACTGGAGAAAGCGATATTATGGATTATGATATCATATTTTAGCCAGAAGTGTTTTTTAGATTTGTTTCTTACAAACATGCAGCTACAGTGTACTGATGGACTGCAGTGGTGTGGATTACTTGTGGATTATTGTGATGTTATTATCAGCAGTTTGGTCTCTCATTCTGACGGCACCCATTCACTAAAGAGGATCTATTGGTGAGCAAGTAATTAAAAGACACATTTTTTCAAATCTGAAGAAGAAACAAACTCATCTACATCTTGGATGACCTGCGAGTAAGTACATTCACAACAAATATTAATTTTTGGGTGAATTAGTTCTTTAAATGTCACTTACAACCAAAAAAGGAGTTGCCACATCCACAAACAAAATAAGTGTCATGCAACCAGACTGTTATCTTGCCGTCATCACCAACTATACCACCACATTTGCATAGGTCTAAACATTGCTTAGAAACCAAACAAGTTTGTGACTTTAAAATGTCATGCTCAGAAACTGAGCATAAAATAACATTCACATACAAGACCAGTCTCATAAAGCCAGGCTTATCTTGACCAACCTCATCATCTAACTGGAATGGAAAGAATCCTGGCTTCTTCAACAAAAGAAAAAACTAAAAATTTCTTCTACCCAACAAAGCTGTGGGAAGTTTCTTTTACCCAGTAAACTATAAAGGTGCAATGTTTAATCACAGTATTTCACCTAACTGCTTGTTTTGCATTGACTTTTCTAATTTTGCAAAAAAAAAAAAAAAAATTCTAAATCGGCTTTGAGAAAATCGCCTTTAAAGTCGTTCACATGAAGTTCTCAGCAATGCATATTATTAATTACAAATTAAGTCTTGATATATTTACGTAGAAAATTTACAAAACATCTTAATGGAACATGATCTTTACTTAATATCCTAATGATTTTTGGCATAAAAGAAAAATTGATCATTTTGACCCATACAATGTATTTTTGGCCTTTGCTACAAATATACCCGTGATACTTAAGACTGGTATTGTGGTAGAGGATCACATATAATACACTTTAGTTCATCATCAAACGTATGTTTGTTGTCTTGATGTTTGCAAATGTTGTCTTTATTTAGCAATCATATTATCTATAAAATCAAGCAGCTAACATCTGTTTAGTTCAATTCTCCTATTAAGACATCAAATAGAACCAATACTACCATCTGGTCTACATTTTCTCAATTGTTTCTAATTTATATTGTTTATTTTAGTAAACAATTAACATATCATGGCAGGTGCGACACAAACAAAACCAGGCTCCTTGTCATATAAACAAATCATCACCTGAACCACAAATTCTACAGCTAAAAGAGTCTTTTTTACCTTTTGTAAATATTAGGCTGTGTCTGTTATCAAGAATGTCATCATAAACAACTCTGTGAGCTAGACTACAATGCTTTATTTGTCCCATAAATACAAATTTTACTCAAACATACGTTCAGTGTTACTGTAAATACACGATCAGAGGCATCACATGTATGACAGCAACAAGAGTTTCACACACAAACACTTAAAAAGTTATCCCAAACTTCTATATTACTCAAAAAATAAATAAATAAATAAATAGACCCTTATGAAGTTTATGTACATTTTGTAAAGAAAATACCTTATTTTTTAAGAAAGAGGTTGACATATTTTGGAATTCTTCATTGCTTTTAAAACTCAAAATTTATGGTATAATACTTATAATTACAATATAATTAGTTCATCATCAAATGTATTGAAAGGAATATTTTGTTTGTTGCCTTTATGTTTGCAAATGTTGTCTTTATATAAATAACATATCACATATAAAACCATGCAGCTAACATCTGAATTAGTTTAATTATCCCATAAAGGCACAAATAGAACAAATATGGTCTACATTATGTCAAAACAATCGTTTCTAATTTAGTATAGTTTATTTTAGTATGCAATTAATATAAAGTAACAGGTTAAAATAAAATAAAACAAGTGCAACACAAACAAAACCAGGCTTCTCAACATATAAAAAAAAATCATGACATGAAGCACAAATTATACAGCTAAAACAGTCTTTTTAACTTCTGTAAACGTTCGGTTCTTAATATAAACATATGATCAGATACTAAAAGAACGTAGTGAAACACAAAACAAGTGTCTGTTATCAGGAATGTCATCACAAATAACTTTGTGAGCTGGGCTACAACGCTTTAATTGTCCCATACACTCAAAAACTGACATTGTGTTGTGTAAATACATGATCAGAGGCTCAAATGACACAAACACACATGCCTGACAGTAACAAGAGTTTCGCACACATGCCACGACGCATCTGTCATTTTCCACCATTTCTCAACATTAACAAGCCGAAGCACGCAGAAAACACACAAAAGCCCCTCATCTCCACCCACAGTCCCTATACACACAGCTGTCACACACGCACTACTCATGTAAACACACATATATGATGTAAATACACACAGACAGCTGATGTTAGCTGAGCTAGCTTCAGACTTGCTGTCAGCGCTCAGAAACATCTAATCTCATCGCATTAACGCATGTAATCCCGCACACAGGTCGTGTGTGCGTTAATGTGTGTAACCGAGTGTGTAACGTTACTTCAACGTGTGTGTGTTATTTACCTGTTCAGGTAACACACGGCTAAGCTAACAGCAACGGGAAATACAGCGAAAACATCAAACTGACCAAGCAGGGAGAGAAAATCGCGGCTTACCTCTGCAAACATTATTTAACACGCAAAACCGGAGGCTGTTTAGTTTATCCCCGCCACATTTTTGACGTTTTCCTTTCTTCTCACGTTCATAAACTGAGGCGCTTCAGGACTGCGCGCGCCCTGCCTGCAGCCGCCATGAGCGCGAGCTCGACACAAGCCGATGATTCCCAACGTAAAAACTAGAGCGTACACTTCGGTGGGCTTCTATGGGAAGGTCACGTGATGAGAACCGCCGGCTCCGATTGGCTCGCAGAATTCTATCACCCGGAAGATTACCTACGCGGCTAGCGATTTCGGCAAATATTTTAACTATAATTATAATAATGTGCGTATGTATAAGTAACGATAGATATTTTTGAATTTACAGCCACAATCGGAATTATATTTAAAATATTATCCGTAAGCACCATGGTATTCTATTTCGCCTGCGCGGTTGCCCATCTATCCAATGGGCGGCGCTGTAGAGTGGGCACACTAGTCAAAAAGTTTACCTGTAGCGTAACCCGTTATTGGTCAGCGTGTGATGACACACCTATACTACCCGTGACTCGTGCTTTATCTTTGGTCAGTTTAAATAGCACAGACCCTGTTTAGCATCGACGTTCTATACATAGTAACGTGTCTCGGCTTGTGGAAAAATATTTCACAATCAAGTTAGTTTACAAATCGTGCGTCATTTGAACGCATTATGCTGATCCAGCACTGAAACAGCAGTTTTGACTTAGGGTTAATACAGTACTCTAACATGTGACACATGAAACGGCAAGTGATTTAGTGCACAGCTGGAATAAATGCATTCCTTTTATTTATTTATTTATTTAGAAGTATTCCACAACATGTCAAATTTTCTGTGTAAACACTGCATTAAGTTGCCTGGTGTATAAGCATTTTATTTTCTAATTTTCTAATTCATCATGATTTGCATTTACCTGTTTCCAGTTGCGCAAAGGCTCAGTTGGGTCAAACTGCATATTTCGATTCCATTCCAAAATCCGGGTAGGCTTGTTCATCATGAAACTTGATTTTATCAGTCAGTCTAAGACAGCAATAAGTAGCATGTTACTGTATTTCCTCCATGTCAAGTAACACAACAGGATGAAGACCAGTTGACGCCAGGCCAAATGTTCGTCGTGACGTCACACTGAATGATTCCAAATAAACTTTGGACCTTATATAGGTTTATGACCATAAGTGAGTACAGAAAAACAGAGCAGGAAGATTAAATTACCATAACTGCACAGTAATGCACATTAAACAGATTTTCTTGATGAAAGTGATACTGATAAGGCTGTTTTTCTGTCGAGCCTGCAGACTTGTTTTATAACTAAAGTGAATAAATTGAATAAATGATTTAATGAAAAACAAATGCATTAGAATAGCTCACATGCTCAGTGTACACTACCAGTCAAAAGTTTTTGAACAGTAAGATTTTTAATGTTTTTAAAAAAAGATTCATCTGCTCAGCAAGCCTGTATTTATTTGATCCAAAATACAGCAAAAGCAGTGATATTTTTACTATTTCAAATAACTGCTTTCTGTTTGAATAGATTTTAAAATGTAATTTATAGGTCAATTTTCAGCACCAGTGTCACATGATCCTTCAGCAATCATTCTAATATGCTGATTTGCTGTTGAAACATTTATTATTATTATTATTATTATCATCATCAATATTTAAAGCAGTTGAATATATTTTTTTCAAGATTCTTTGTTGAATAGAAAGATCCAAAAATCAGCATTTATCTGAAATAAAAAGCTTTTGTAACACTATACACTATATCATTCAAACGCTTGGAGTCACTATAATTTTTTTAAATTACTATTATTTATTTTTTAGCAGGGATGCTTTAAATTGATCAAAAGTGATGATAAAGACATTTATGATGTTACAAAAGATTTTTATTTCAGATAAATGCTGTTCTTCTGAACTTTCTATTCATCAAATAAATCTGAAAAAAAAAATCTACTCGACATAATAATATTAATAAATGTTTTTTGAGCAGGAAATCAGAATATTAAAATGATTTCTGAAAGATCATGTGGCTGGAGTAACGATGCTAAAAATTCAGCTTTGAAATCATGGGAATACATTATATTTCAAAATCTATTAAAATAGAAAACAGTTATTTTAAATAGTAAAAATATTTCAAAATTTTACTGTTTTTGCTGTACTTTGGATCAAATAAATGCAGGCTTGGTGAGCAGAAGAGACTTCTTTAAAAAACATTAAAAATCTTACTGTTCAGAAACTTTTGACTGGAAGTTAATTAAAAAAAAAAAAAAAAAACCCAACTTAATGGTTTTCTTGACTGAAATAAAATTGTACACTGACAACCTTAGAGATTCTTTGAATAAGAAAGCTAAAGATTCCATAATGGTTTGTGAACTTTAAGTATTTATTTGTTTTTATTTTTTAACCGTGTGTTATTTATTTATTTATTAGATTATATAAACTGATTTTTAAGTTGTTTATTTTTCCAGTTGAACAACTATGATAATGATGTTCCTTGAATTAGAAGGGAAAAATGTTTTTTATGTTGTTATTTTTATGATGTTATGATAACATTTAACATTTATCAACATTTTAAATTAACCATTGGATGTTTATAGTCCTGTGCTGTGATTTTTTTATTTTTATTTATATTTATTTTAAAATTTTTGGGAGTACAAATATTTAATGTACTCTTTAAAAAAAACATGCGTAATAAATATAAAAAGTAGGAAAAATGCTTATATATATATATACACTATATATATATATATATATATACATATATGCATTTTTCCTACTTTTTATATTTATTAGGCATATATATTTCTTCAATTGCTAGCTTTCCTAAGGGAAAGTAGATTCTTCCCCAGCAATTCAACTTTAACTGATGCTGAATGCTGATAGTCCAAATAAAATGAAAATAAAATAAAAATTACTGTATAGTTTATCTTTGATATCTGTGTTATGATGTAAAAGATCATGTCACACTCAGTGCGTTATGCTCTTTACCCTGTCAGCATCTCTTGAGTAATATAAGGCAGTGTAGTGCAGAGAGAAACAGTCAGTGTGGGTTATTCTGCTGCATCTCTTCTGTCTTGCTATTTTTAGATCTCGCGTCTGGCTGCTGCGCTCGCGAGCGCGCGCGCGTCTACTGTGAGCGCTGAAGATCCGCGGTGCGTTTTTATGAATGAGTGTGTGATCGCCGTCGTTTCTATCACAGCATCCCACGAACGAGCAGGAACACAGCGACACTCTTTCAGGTGAGTGCGAGCTGCATGTTTCATTTTATCGCCTTCCGAATAGATAGATAGACAGATAAATAGATGGATAGATGGATAGTGAGCGAGGGAGTGAGTGCACTGTTGAATAATTATTAAGTAACTTGAATTAGAGAATTGCTTTTGTGTAAACTGAGGATCATGTATTTAATGTGACATTATGCACTGTGTAATGCATGAATGCAATATAGTATCAATTAGAGGAATTTAATCATTTTTATCCGTCTCTTAAATTTAGCATATATAATGGCTTGTAATACAGCTTAGTCAGTATTAATAGTAAAATGTAACACAAATTATAATGGAAATATAAATTCATTTATGGTTTTCTTCTTTGAAAAAAGAGGGGTTAGAGCTCTTGGTAACAGGTAGAGAATATATCCAGCGTCGTTTGCTCATAGGACGCATGGGGGACACATCACTGAGCTATAAATAGACCTGACAGCAGCTACACACACACACACACACACACACACTGAACCTCTGCTTTTACACTGAGGATGCCTTACAAAACCTGTTTCTCCAGTGCATCTCAGCTGATTTTACTGCATTGGTGTGCATATATCTTTCATATGATGCATGCATTTTTTTTTTTAATTGCATGGCAACAAAGATCAACAGGTTACATCAACAGGTCTGCTATAAATAAGGGTGTGAATGTGCCACTGTCTGGCGCTATTATTGAACTGCCATTAAACTGCCTATGCAGTAAAACCATTATGAAAGGTTACTGACAAAAATATCTAAATGTCAGTAAGAACTGCAAACATTTTTTTCTGAAATGCCAGGTTTAAGTATGCAAATGGTCATAGTCTAATTAAATATGGACTAATCTGCATGCATTCCTAGAATAGAAATCTGAACATTAGATCATTCGGTCAATTCCAGATTCAAAATTCTTTCATTTTGTTGACATTAGAGTTTTTAGGGTTTTTACAGAGGGGATTTTGGATTTCTCTTTATCGCTCCATAAATCAGAAAATACTGTCAGCAGCCAGAAGAAAATAAATTTTCACCATGTTTTTAGGAATAAAATGTATAAAATCAAGTGAACAAACCCCCCAGAAAACCTTTAGATTATAGTTATAAAATTTGGTGTACATAAGAGCCTTTGAAGATATGTACTGTAATTGAAATCTAGAAATACGAAAACAAAGTGCAATAAAATAAAAGTGTATTTTGTATGTTTACTTTCCACTAATTTGAAGCAACACATTATATGAAAACTCAAACAAAAGTTTCTGCCTGTCTTGCCACAAAGAAATGGAAATTTAGAAATGTTTATCATTCCATCACTTTCTCACCAATAGATCCTCTGCAGTGAATGGGTGCCGTCAAACTGAGAATCCAAACAGCTGATAAAAGCATCACAATAATCCACAAGTAATCTCAAGACCATCAGGTAACATCTTGAGAAGCCAAAAGCTGCGTGTTTGTAAGAAACAAATCCATCATTAAGGCATCTTGAAAAAGTTTTTATGACCCTGGACCACAAAACCAGTCATAATGGTCAGTTTTAAAAAAAAAATAATAATAAATAAGCGTTCGATTGATGTATGGTTTGTTAGGATATGACAATATTTGGCTGAGATACAACTATTTGAAACACTGGATCTGAGGGTGCAAAAAAATCTAAATATTGAGAAAATCACCTTTAAAGTTGTCCGAACGAAGTTCTTAGCAATGCATATTACTAATCAATAATTCAGTTTTGATATATTTTATAGGCAATATACAAAATATCTTCATGGAACATGATCTTTACTTAGTATCTTAATGATTTTTGGCATAAAAGAAAAAAACAATCATTTTGACTCAGAAAATGTATTTTTGGCTATTGCTACAAATATACCCGTGCTACTTAAGACTGGTTTTGTGGTCCAGGGTCACATATGATATAAATGTGCACAGAGTAAGTACCATTTACGGTTCAAAACAGTTCTATACAAATATTTTGGTTGATGAGAAAAGACAAAAGGAGATGGACTTTTTCACTAAAGGAAGCGTTATTATGAAGTCATAATTTAGCTGGAAGCAACATGTTTAAAGTTAAAGCATCTTAATGATGGATTTGCTTTCTTATAAATACACAGCTTTTGGCTTTTCAAGATGTTAACTGATGGACTGGAGTGGTGTGAATTACTTGTGGATTATTGTGATGTTTTTATCAGCTGTTCGGACTCTCATTCTGACGGCACCCATTCACTGCAGAGCATCCATTGGTGAGCAAGTGATGGAATGACACATTTTTAATTTCCATTCCTTGAGGTAAGACACTACAGGCAAAACATTGAGGTATTTGACTTGTCATAATGTGTTGCTTGAAATTAATGTGAAGTAAACATCATAAATACACTGTTTTTATTTATTGCATGTTATGTATTCTCCTTTACTGACCTTTTGACCTCTCATACACACATACCTAGTCTGAAGGTTATCATTTTAGATAGTTAACTTACTTTAGACATGTTTCTGGCTGCTTTAAGGAGACTCAAACAGATAGATTCCCTCTGACATAATGTACATCTGATCATACATGGAAGATGAATTGGTCTTTTACTGATTAAAATAGCTATTTCATAGTTTTAATTGTTTAATTATTCTACAATGTGGAAAACAGTCAGAATGTAATGTGAATAAGTGTAGCTAATATTGTAGCCGGTGTATTGTGTGACTCGTCTGAGAGGTTTTGAAATGAGTTCATGAGTGTGTGTTGAGTGACGCAGATGGTGTGATCGTTTGAGTGATGTCAGCACTGAAAACTTTAGCTTCATATTAGCTCATCTATCCTCAAAGCTCTGAGGGTGGAGACCAGCAAAATTCCTCACACACTGACATATGCATGTAGTTCCCCTTACAAACAATTATACAACACACACACAAACAAGCTTTCAAAAACACACTTACATAACAGACATATGTACATACAGTTTTTATTTTAAAAGGTTTTTAAATGCTTTTTAGGCTCACCAAGGCTGTACGTATTTGATCAAAAATACAGTAAAAATAGTAAAATATTATTGTAATTTTAAAAAAAGTTATTTTCCATGTGAATATTTTGTAAAATGTAATTTATTCCTGTGATCAGATCTGAATTTTTAGCTCCAGTCTTCAGTGATTTGAATTTGTTATTTGAAACAGAAATCTATTGTATACATTACAAATGTCTTTACTGTCACTTGTAATCATTTTAATGCATCCTTGCTGAACAAAAGTATTCATTTCTTTAAAAAATATACTCCTGACCGCTTTTGAACAGTAGTTCAAACACACACATCTGGTTTGCATCATATCTCCACCTGCACTATTTAAAAGTCGCATGCACTTGTGTATTTTAGCCTCAAGAGGGCGAATGAACCCGAAAAACCCTACAGATGCATGTGCGTTCATAAGCATGTGTGTATTTTTTATTATGCATGTCTTGCCTTATTCCTTTTGTGTCCTTATTCATCTAGTTTGCCTGATTTGATTAGACTGCCAAAATTTAAAATTCAAAACTATCTGAGATAATTGTGTGCTACCACTCCTTGGATCAAACAAGTAATGCAGTGACATCATGTAACAACAATGTAGCTGTTGTTTGAAATGATTATCATTACATAATGCATAGTTTCACATATAAGACGATGCCAGAGCAACACATCAAGCATTAGTACATACTGTGCATAATGTAGTTTTCAGTACACTACTATTCTGTTCCAAACACAGCCAGAGAGAAAGAGTTTCTGGTCTTTATAGATAGAACAGGCTGTTTTGCTGGCGTGGTTATTTTTATCTGTCCCCTTTTACCTTGGGAGTGTCTGTTTCTCTGTCACAGACCTGTGCAGATGACCTATTTAACAACACTGCCATTGTTTTGTCTGGAGAGGAAGAGCAGGAAAGCTATAGGTCTGTGCGTGCGTGCGTGTGTGCGTGCGTGTTCAAGGGCCAAGTAATCAGTACAAGTAACAATAAAGTACTGTATTATCAACAGCATGCACTTAGTGACTAGAAAGTCAATAAATGCATTTATTTTCACAGGAAAGTGGTGTTTGCGCATTCAGAATTCACAGACGCAATGCTAGAGTGTTGCATATGCATCTAAAAGCATGTTCTGCAAGCGGTTGCTAGGGTGCTCTGGTTGGTTGCTAAGGTGCCGGCCGACACGTGCTTTAGCGAGCTGCACTAAAACTGCTTGGGAAAAAGAGTTGAGATGCCATTTGCGGCCACAGAGGAACTTCATCTCTGTCACACATTAGGAATGTCGCACTCATGGGAACTGTGCTTTTTCTGGATTACAAAAAGATTTCCTCCGTTTCCTAATTCATTCGGCAGGCCTGAGGGTATTCCACGTCACAATCTGGTGTTTTACGTCCTATTTTTCTTTTAAACTGGCTGACTGTCAGGTGTTTTCCCCACAGGGTGGTTTAGCGGTGTTTTCATGATGTTGTTTAAAGCTCATGACATCAGATTTGGAGTTTTGTGAAGAAGGAGAAACTGAGAGATTCAAAGAGTCATCAGAAGAAGAATATATATGTATTTATATTCAATTTGCTTGTCAACTTGTTTTCTTTCCATTACCACAGGTTTTGTATTCCTTTTTGGTGCTTATGCACATCAGTTTGAGAGTGAATAAGCATTATTGGTGGATTATTTTCAATGTCGACTTAAAAACTGAGGTGCAAAAGTTCAGATCAATGAGGCCTATAAACAAATAAGTTACAAAAAGGAATATAAAACCTGTGCTAACTGAAAGAAATCAAGTTGACAAGATTGAATCCCATATTTGGTGATAATATTGCATAACAAGACATTTATAAGCAATTTTTTGTATCATTTTTAACAGGAACATCATGAGTGTAACAGAGTGGAAAAAATCCTTTAATAAAAACACAAAAATTATCAAAGTTTTTTGGGAAATTGTTATATGTACATTTTAGCCATCTGAGTATTTGTACTGACTTTAATTAAAGTTGATTTCAGTTTAAATTACAAAAAATAAATAAACATAAATAAATAAATTATAAATGTAAAGTAAAATTACATGAATATTTTTCATTTTAAAATTAACTTTAATAAATCTTCTTGTTGAAGTAAATGAAAAAGCCATAGTTTTAATTGTTAATGTGAAATTATTATAATTTTTTAAAATAATTTAATGCTGGTGAAATCCTAAAATCCAAAAAAATAAACTAAAAGTTTTTTTTTAAAAAAAAGATATTAAAGACTAATTTTGCATAAGCTCACATCAATGAGGCCTATGATCAAAACCTGTGCTAACTGAAAGAAATCAAGTTGACAACATGATTGAATCCAATATTTGGTGACAATATTGCATAAGAGATTTATTAGCAATTTTTTGTAAGCCAATCATTTTTGAACGGGAACATCGTAAGTGTAACAAAGCAGACAAAATCCTTTTAAAAAAGTGGGGGGTTATTGTTATATGTGAGTTTTAGCCATCATAGTTTTCTTACTGAATTTAATTAAAGTTGTTTTCAGTTTAAATTACAATTAAATTACAAAAATAAATAAACAAATAAATAAATAAATACATTATAAATGCAAAGTAAAATTACATTAATATTTTTCATTTGAAAATTAATTTAATTTTAATAAATCTTCTTGTTGAAGTAAATGAAAAAGCCATAGCTTTTATTGTTACAGAAATGTGAAATTATTATAATTTTTTTTTTTAATAATGTAATGCTGGTGAAATCCTAAAATCCAAAACTAAACTAAAAATAAAGGTTTTTTTTAAAAAAGATATTAAAGACTAACTTTGCACTCACATGAGAGATTTTTAACCATCCAAATATTAGTTTAATATAATTCTCATAGAATGAATATGATCCTCCTCCTGTCATCCATCTCTGACTTCAATAGCTGTAAAGTTAAATAAAAGTATTTTCTTTTCTATTTAAAAGGTCCTTATGTTGTACCTTAATTTCATGTTTTAATTTTTTACATTATGCATGCTAGTATCAGTTTGTTCCATTGGTATTTAATCAATATTAAATGTATATTTTATCAGGGAATTTGGAGAAAAGCAGCACAAATCTCTAAAATCTCAGTTGTTTCTCTAGACAGCAACAAGATTAAATGAAGAGGAAATGGAAATTTGTGCTTCTCAGATGTTTCTCCTGAGAAAATGAATGCAGAAATCTCATGTGTCTCCATAATTGTGCTCAGATTTAACAGCAGAGAAAACTATAGCAAAGTTTAACTAATGCAAAGTATCTGAGCAGAGATATTTTTTCTGCAAAGTCAAAACGAAAAATGTTTGTCTCTTTATTCTGTGGTTTTTAATCCGAACGTCGTGTTGCAGATGGAAAATTAAAGAGTTGTTTGTTTACTGAGGAAGCTTTGGGAAACAGGAAGTGGACTGCTTAATGTCAACAGAACGTGTCCAAATCTGCCTTTGAAACGGGCCTGCGTGCTGCTAATGCTTTTACTGAGATTAAACCGTTGAAGATGAGACACTGAAAACAGATAACAGGAAAGATCAAACACAGGAAAAACACACAGTGACAGAAAGACTGTCCACAGGAGCTGGAGGAAAACCAGCCTGACACGAACACAGACCAACTCAAAGAGAGATAGAGAGATTCAAAGGGTCAAAAGAGGAAGAGAGAATCTCACCAAAGATGTCAAGAACACGTCTGGGTTGCATTTTACCCAAAGATCAAAGGAAAGAAATCAACAAGTTTGAAAAATGTCATTTAGAATAAGAAAATTAAGCATATTTTAAGACCTAATGTTATATATTTAAGTAAAAAAATGTAATGTAATTTTAATTTTGGAGTACAGAAATTTGTACTGAATTTAGTTCATTTCGATCAAATAAATTACAATATACAGAAATCAAACTACATAATTTTTTTATTTCAAATTCATTTAATTTTAAAATAAATGTAATTTTAAAATAATGAAAATAATGACATTTTTCATGTTAAAGTAAATGAAAATGCTAGTTTCAGCATTAAAATTACATTAACATTTTTCATTTTAAAATTAATTTAATTTAATTGATTTTGAGTTAGTTTAAAATAAATCACAATAATGAGAAGAGAATTTAATTTAATTTCAATGTAATTCATTTTGAATTCAATTTAAAATACAATAATAAAATAAAAACAAGTTACAGTACAAAAATAAATAATTTACAAATAATTGTATTTAATTTGAGTAATTTCACAATAATGACAAAAATCCTTTTTTTTCCTTGAAGTAAATGAAAATTCTATTTTTTAGCATTACAGTCAAGAGCATTACTTTCACTTTAAAGTACAGAAATCTGTACTGAATTTAATTAATTTTGATGAAATAAACCAATACAAAAAGTCAAATTACATTAATATTTTTCATTTCAAAATTAATTTAATTTTAGTAATTTTACAATAATGAATACAATTACATTGTTCATGTTAAAGTAAATGAAAATGCTATTTTCAGTAGTCAAATTACATTAATATTTTTCATTTTAAAAGTATTTTAATTGATTTTGAGTTAGTTTAAAATAAATCACAATGAGAATGAGAATTTAATTCATTTAATTTCAATTTAATTCATTTTTATTTTAATTTAAAATACAGTAATAAAATAAAACAAATTACAATACAAAATAAATAATTCAAAATAATTTTATTTAATTTTAGTAATTTCACAATAATGACAAAAATCCTTTTTTTCTTACTGAAGTAAATGAAAATTCTATTTTTAGCATTACAGTAAAGAGCATTACTTTAATTATAAAGTGCAGAAATTCGTACTGAATTTAATTCATTCAATTAATTTTGATAAAATAAACTGCAATACAAGTCAAATTACATTAATATTTTTCATTTCAAAATTAATTTAATTTAATCGATTTTGAGTTAGTTTAAAATAAATCACAATAATGAAAGTGAAAATTTAATTTCAGTGTAATTCATTTTGTTTTTAATTTAAAATAATATTTAATTTAATTTTTGTAATTTCACAATAATGACAAAAGTGCATTTTGCTCTTGTTGAAGTGAATGAAAATTCTATTTTTAGCATTACAGTAATGAGAATGTGTTTTTAGTGTTTCAGAAATGTAAAACATATATTTCTTATGTTACATCAGCAATAAAAAGTTTTGTGTGTCATAAACATGAGAATTTAATTGGTTTATGTGCTTAATTTATTATGAAAATAATATCTCGACGCCTTTCAGACTTCATTTACTTTACGTAAAACCTAATCTCATCTTTCTTTCGTCTGGTTTTGTGGTGAAACTCGAGCTGGTGGTTTGTTCATGCGATTCACCCATGCAGAGATAAATGAAAGGAGAAAGAGAGAGCGCAGGGAAGAGATGAAGGCAGACAGCTGTGTTTTTGTGTTGCTATTTTGAGCGTCTGGCCGCTGCTCTACTCCCCTGGTCTGGCCCGGCCTATTTCTGTCCTGGGCTGGTCCTGCTGCTATTCTTGGCACCTGAGAGAGAGAGAGAGCGAGAGAGAGAGAGAGAGAGAGAGAGAGAGAGAGAGAGAGAGAGAGAGAGACAGCGCGGTTAGGAAGAGTAACAGAGAGAGAAAGCGTGAGACAGAGCTGGAGGCGCTGCATGCTTCAGTTTCCTGTGCAGAGGTTGAGAGGCAGTAACAGAGTTGTTCTCCTCACCTGTGACGTCTCCTCACTCATCTACCTGATGAAACCCAGCAGGGACGGCTAGAGGAACTCACAGAAGCAGCACAAAGAGACTGGGAGGAACCCGGAGGACTTTGCACAGGAGAGACGGAGTGGAGCAGAGGACGCTGGGCCGCTGAGAGCGAGTGGAGACGGTCTGAAGCTCAAGTTATGCTGCAGACCATTTATGAATCTGACTCCAGCATCACCGCAGAGTGGAGGAGGAGACGCCTGGACTCTCACAGCACAGCCATCGCTTCAGGTACAACAGCGGAACTCGCAACAATGTATCAGGTGCTCCTCTCAGAATTCCGAAGATGGAATTCCAAGAGAAACATCCGATACAATGTTGCAATGTTTAACAAATGAGTTGCTGATGAGATAGTTCTGTCTTTCCAGTTAATATCATTGCTGTCTACAATGCAAAAATGGTATTTCGTCTCGTTTCCATTACAAGTATCTAAACATTCTTAAATCAAGAAGCAAAATGATACAAGTCATTTGATCTGAAGTCTTGTTTTCTGAAAAATCTAATAAAGTGAAGTTTATGCTTACAAAATGCTAATGGGGTAAGAAAAATAAAATAAAAATCCTTTGAATTAAGTATATTTTTCTTACCCCACATGCAGATTTTTTCTTCTTATTTTAAAAGCTCACCTAATTTTGTTTATTAGAAAACAAGGTCCAATTTTTATTTATTTCAGTATTTAAAAAGGAATTTTGGGAGAAACATCTGAGACAAGTCTAAATTGCAACTGAAACCAGTTTTAAAACGTTAAATAAATAAATACATTTTAAATAAAATGTAAAATATTAATGCAGTTGACTGTATTGTAATTAATTGTATTTTATTATTAGAATTAAAATTAAAATCCAAATCAATTGAAGTCAGTATACATTTTTGTACGTTATGATTTCAGCGATATATAAATGTTTTCCACATTACAGTAATGAAAATTCTCATTTTTGTGATTTATGGAAGTAGGAGTGTAAGAGAAACTGTTGACTTAAAAGGAGACTTAAAAGAGTTTCATGTTATATGTATTAAAAAAGACATAGATGTTATAGCAAGAATATAAGAGCTATAAAATGCCCACATCTTTTGATGAGAAACTTCAGCTATAAAGCACAAACAGTTGTATTCAGTTTTATTTTGTGCAATAATAATAATAATAACAACAATAACAATACTAATTACTATTAATATTATTATTGTTTGTACAAAAACAATAATGAAATTGAAAAAAGTAATAATACAATTAGGTTAATATTTAACATCTTTATTTATTTATTTTTTATTTATTTATTAAATTAAATTAAAATTACAAGTAATGAGAATGAGAATTTTGATTACTGCAACAGGAAAAACTTTGATATATAAAGTATAAAAAGTAAAATTACATTAATATTTATACTTTAAAAAAAAAATCAAATTAAAAAAAGACAAATTGTTGTCATGTAGTAAGAGAATAGAGCAGTAAAATGAATGTGAAGTGGCTCAGATAATTTGCTTTTGGTAGAAGCTGGTGAGAAGAGTTCATATAGAGATCTCTGCTGTATTTGTGATGTAAGTTACTGGGAATTTCACATGAGAGTGTGTGTGGATGATGGATTCACCGGCTCATGATTTGTTTCATCTCACATTCATTGTTTGGTTTTACAAAGGCAACTTGCCTCAAATGAATCACAGCAGGTTTCCATCAGACGCTCACCTGTTCATCAGCCTTTTACAACTCAAACTTTCTCAAATCCAGCTGCATGTTTCTGATCTCAGATCAGTAGTTTTCTCAGAAATCTTGATTCATTTAATAAAGCTGGACTCAAACAAACTCCCTTTTGCAATGTGATGTTGGCAAGCAACATTAGCTGAATACTGTACAGATATACTGCCTATGCTTCATTAAAAAATATGTACAGCAGTATGAATTGTGCAGTGATAAACATCTAACTCAGTAGCTTGCTAAAATGTCACATTACCTCAATAAATTGTGAATTTCATTAAAAGCGTGCTAGTGTATTTTGAATTAAACTTTTTATGCAAAACTGTAATAACTTTTGACAGTCCAGTTAAAATCAGTCAAGCAGGATGTACTGTATTAACAGGTTGATGTTACTTGTGGTTCACTCATCATACTGGAAATGAAAAGTCAAGTTGAACGCATTGCACTGTGGGATGCTGTACCTCATGCATTGCACTCTGCTGTATACTACAAGTTTTTACAAATGCATTCAGTCATTTAGTCATTCTGGGCATGCAAAAACATTTGCACACATACAGCAGAAATACATGCAAAAATGATTTTCTTACAAACAAATGTATTCTTGATTTAGGAATTTTAGATATTTGCAAAGAAAAACAAATTGAATATACATTCTGTGGTGTACTAAGAGTAATACAGCAGTATGCTTCCAAAAATAGCTATTGATTGTTTAGTCCACCAGCTTGTCAGTGACAGATTTCACTCATCGAGCTGAACAGTGCACTAATGTGATCTGGACTCTGATTGTTGTCTATGAGGTGTTGTTTCTCTCAGAAGTTCTCCCAAGTGTGTGTCTACTATGCACCGAATGTATTTGCATGGCTGGTGATGAGAAAGTACCTACTAGTAAGGTCACACAGTTGCTTACTTTTAAACTCGCATTCCTCGCATTTATCTACAATTTAAAAAGTTGAAAGTGCTTTTGTCACTCATCTCCTGTAATGGAAGGACATTTGCAATGTTAGCCCAAATCAAACTGATATAGCCATTTTAGCGTACTAATTTAATGTAAAGTGATTTGCAATGCACAAATTGAAATCTTGCATACTATTTAGCATGGATAGCAAATTGTGATACAACTAATGAATTATGCACAATAAACTACTATTCAAAAGACTTTTTAGTGTTTATGAAAGAAGACTTTTCTGCTCTCCAAGGCTGTGTATATTTGATAAAAAAAATACAGTAAAATCAGTAAAATTGTGAAATATTATTACAATTTAAAATAGCTGATTTCTATGTGAATATATAGTAAAATGAAATTTATTTCCATTATCAAAGCTGAATTTTCAGCATCATTACTCCAGTCTTCAGTGTCACATGATCGTTCAGAAATCATTCTAATATGCAGATTTGTAGCTCAAGAAACATTTCTGATTATTATCGATGTTGAAAACAGTTGTGCTGCACAATATCTTTGTGGAAACTTATTTTTCAGGATTCTGATTAATAGAAAGTTCAAAACAACAGCATTTATTTGAAATAGAATCTATTGTGACATTATAAATGTCTTTACTGAACTTCTGAATGGTAGTGTATTGTCAGGTCAAATCAGCGTTCAGCAGGTGGATGCGTGTTTACTTCATACTTGATTTGTCGTTTCTAAGAAACATCTTTTGACAAGTGTAGTGTAGTGCTCAGGTGTGTTTGTGCGCGGCGTCCCGCTTTAGGAATGGCGTGAGAGGGCAATTATTTACCCCTCTGTGCCTCTGTGCTCCGTTACTGCCCGCGGCTGCATGTTGAACGTTCTGGCCTCTTGACTTCAAGCTTGACTATTCTTAGCCGCCGTATTTTGGGCTTAAGGCATTAGGATGCTAAGATTAGCCCCGGTTATCATTCCGTCTGAGTTAACTCCTCACATAACTACATACCGGAAGGCTTTATTTATAACGCACACTCTTTTCTCTGTTTTTTAATAACAGCAGGAGAAAAAAAACACGAGATGTTTTCGAACTGAAGATTTTGAAAGGCAAAGAGTTGCATTTCATGAGCGTCTGGGCTCTTTTATTGCGTTCAGAGAGCATGCCGCGGTATTTTTGGTGTCGATTGACACCTTTGGCCAGTGTTGTGGTTCTGTTTTGGTGGTCTGTGCTTTTTGCAGCCTGTGTATTCTGGGCCGGGGGCCCGATGGAGTCTCTGTGGCGAGAGATGGTTTCACAACGCCACGGTTTTTATTTCAACGCCCGAACGTGGACGTGATGCTGATATTCTGAGTTAAATGCAACTGTCGCCTCTTACATAGTTACCCTCATAACCTACCATCAAAGAATAACTGCAACCAGAGGAGGATTTTATTGCGGCGAGGATTTTCTTTCATAGCTCAGGAGACTTCATGGAGAGCTCGGTTAGGTTTTATTTAAGAATCAACTTTGTCTCAGATGTTTCGCCTAAAATTCTTGAGGAAAAATAATAATAATACTTTCAAGCGAGAGAATTATTGACACACTGTAAGAGTATACAGATATAGTATGAAATTAATGAGTTCATATTGAGATTTCTGATGTTTGATTTCAGAATTGTCAAATCTGAGCACATCATTTGAGATTTCTTCAGTATGGAAGTCCAACTCCTTCCATATAAGAAAAAAATCATAATTTAGTAAATCATAATTAGATCATAATTATGAAATAAAAAGTAGAAAGTCGTAATTATGACAACTAAGTCTTAATTATGAGATACAGTCAAAATGATGAGTTATAATGTAGAAATTATGACATACTAAGTCATAATTATGAGATAAAAAGTCACGATTCACATTTATGACATATTAGGATGTAATTATGAAATAAAGTCAAAATTATGAGTTACAATGTGAAATGATGACATACTAAGTCCTAATTATGACATAAAAAGTCAAAATTATGACATAAGAAGTCTTAATTATGATATAATAAGTCTTAATAATCAGATAAAAAGTAAAAAGTATGACATCAGGTCACAATTAAGAGATAAAAAATAGAAATCATAATTACAAGACAAAGTCACAATTATGACATTAGGTCACAATTATGAGATAAGTCTAAATTATGACATACAATGTACAAATTATGACATACTAAGTCATTTAATGACATTTTATGAAAGTCAAAATGATGACATTAGGTTACAATTACGAGATAAAAAGTCAAAATAATGACATATTAGCTCTTAATTATGTGATGAAGTCAAAATTATGAGATACAATGTAGAAGTTATGACATACTAAGTCATAATTATGAGATAAAAGGTCAAAATTATGAGTTATGTAGAAATTATAATATACTACATCATAATTATGAGATAAAGAGTCAACATTATGACATGAGAAGTCTTAATTATGAGATAAAAAGTCATAATTATGACATATTAGGTCATAATTATGTGATAAAATCAAAATTATGAGATACAATGTAGAACTGATGACATACTAAGTCATAATTATGACATAAAAAGTAAAAATTATGACATTAGGTCACAATTATGAGATAAAAAGTCAAAATGGTGACATATGAAGGTCATAATTATGTGATAAAGTCAAGATTATGAGATTCAGTGTAGAAATTACGACATACTAAGTCATAATTATGACATAAAGAGTCAACATTATGATATAAAAAGTCTTAATAATAAGATAAAAAGTAAAAATGATGACATTAGGTCACAATTATGAGGTAATAAAGTCAAAATTATGACATTAGGTCATAATCATGAGATAAAAAGTAGAAAGACAGACAAGACAGAGCAGGTTAGTTTTGGTACGAAACAAGGTCTTAGCTTTAAAATGTCATTTTTTAAAGAAATTCAACAGTAAACACCACTTTGTGGCTCTTTAATGTGTCGTGACAGATCGACGTATTGCCTTATTAGATTAATCGACATATGAGCTGATCGTCATTCCTTATTTAATTAAAGCACTAAATAAACATGAATGAACATTAGAATTATTTTATTATGGAAAGATGACAACACACACAATTTTTCAAGTTTTTTAAGTCCACCGAAAATCTACTCCCGTGTCTGATTTGTTTGTCGGATAAAACAGTGGATTCAGCCTTCTGATTGGTCAGATCACCTGTCAATCAAGTTATTTGCAGAGGCTCAATTATGAGATAAAGTGTCAAAATAATGACATATTAGATAAAGATAAGATAAAGAGTCAAAATGATAAGAAAAAAAGTCACAATTATGACATTGTAAGTCTTAACTATGAGATAAAAAGTAGGAAGTCATAATTATGAGATAAAGTCACAACTATGACATACTAAGTCTTCAGGGATAAAGCCAGAATTAAGACATAAGGTCACAATTATGAGATAAAAGTCAAAATGATGACATATTAGGTCATAATTATGAGATAAAGTCAAAATTATGAGATATAAAGTAGAAATTCTGACATACTAAGTTAAAAAGTCAAAGATAAAAAGTCACAATTATGACAGTAGGTCACAATTATGATACAGAAAGTCAAAAATATGACATGTCATAATTATGAGATAAAGTTAAAATTCTGACACTAGGTCACAATTGTAATATAGAAGGTAGAAATTATGACATACTAAGTCATAATTATGAGATAAAAAGTAAAAATGTTGACATAAGAAGTCTTAATTATGAGATAAAAAGTAAATAATTATGACATTAGGTCATAATTAGGAGATAAGTTGAAATTATGACTACTACGAAGTCATACTAAATACTAAATATGACACGATATTAGTATAAGTCACAATATAAGTCACAATTATGAGATACAAATTATAATTAAGTTATAATAATAAGATGTCCAAATTATGACATACTGTCTTAATTATGATATAAAAAGGAAAAGTGATGATGTACTAAGTTATAATTATGACACAAAAAGTTAAAATAAAGTAAAAAATGTTGACCGTCATGACTTTTTCTACATTTTTTTGTCAATCTCCTCTTTACATCATAATTTTGTCTTTCTTTCTCATAATTTTAACTTTGTTCTTGTAATGTTATGTCATAATTTCAACTTTTGAGACGACTGGGGTCTTTTCCTCACGAGAACCATCTAAGAAACAACTGAGAAACTGATATTGACACTTATATGTTGAGATACTGCTACTGAAAGAGATAAAATATGTCTTGTTTTTTCATTCTGGTTGTGTTTGTGGGCATGATAAAGAGCACATGAGGAAAGCAGCACATGCACTAATAGTTTTATTGGTGAGGAGTTTGTTTCGGGCAGCAGATTAAGGGCATGTTTACGAGCGAGTTTTTACAGCGCAGCTTTTTTAGGGCACGAGGCCAGATCATTCTCTCTCTAAACACACACACACACGTACTACACATATACTCGCCAAACGCCTTTCCTTTTCTCGCTGTTTCGTTCACATGAGTAAAAATACATTAAGTGCAGCTCAAACGTGACAGTCACATGCTGTCTCGCTTTAGATTGAGCTCAAATAAGATTTGGGCCTCGAACGGGAGGTTGTTGAAATACCTCCATGTTTATGCTCGAGGCATTTGAAATAGACCCCTTAAAAAGACCCTCCCTGTAGATTATGCCCGTAATTGCCCTTGGGTTTATTTAAAGACCTAAAGAAGGGTTTAATTTGTCCGTTTCATGCAGCTAACACTGCACTCCTTCATTTCTGACACAATCAGTCTGTAATCTGTATGAGCATTAAACCTGGGGTATTTAAACTAAAATTATCTCAGATAAAGGCGAGGAAGGAAATGCAAGCTCACTTCACACGTGGTTGCATAGAGAAATGTGTCAGAACACATAATGCAATGCAAATTTGTGGACATGATTGTAAACTGTCTTTTAGGTCAACAGCTGTCATATAGTGAAGCAACAGTTTAAAAAAAATCACGATGAGCAATTTAGTTAAAGTTAAACTGCTGACATGTTTATAGCTAATTAGCAGACGGTTGTTGGAGATGCAAGTTAAGAACCTACGCTGTAAAGAATTTTCGCCAGTTTTAACTTAAAAACGTACGTTCAGCAGCTGCCTTAAAATTTGAAGTTAAATCAACTTAAAAGTACAAGTCATTTTAACTTATTTTATTGTAGCAAGGTAAAATGACTTGTAGTTTTAAGTTGATTTAACTTCAAATTTTAAGGCAGCTGCTGAACGTAAGTTAAGTTAAATTACAATGTACTTGAAAAGCTAATTTAAACCACAAGTAGCCTGTGAAGCTACAGTTTAAAACTAGTTTTAAAATATTAATATGGAAGCCCGTGTCCGCCACTGAATAAAAAATAAAAAAAGGTTATTGCGACTTTTTTTTCTCAGAATTGCATGATGCAAACTCGCGATTCTGACTCTTTTTCTCAGAATTGTGAGATATAAACTCAAAATTGCGCGTTATAAAGTCAGAATTGTACCTTGATAATAAAGTAAAGTCAGAATTGTGAGATATAAACTCGCAAATTTTGACTTTTTTTCCTCGCAATTGCGAGTTTATATCACGCAATTCTGACTTTATATCTTGCAATTCTAGAAAAAAGTCAGAATTGTGATATAAAAAGTCGCAATTACCTTTTTTATTTTTTATTCAGTGGCGGAAACGGGCTTCCGTAATAATAGGCTACTGTTTAAGTAGGAAATATATTTTTAAAATTAAACGTACACTACTATTTAAAAGTTCAGCAAAGATGCATTAAACTGATAAAAAATGTCAGTAAAGACATTTATAATGTTATAAAAGATTTCTGTTGTTTTGCTGTTCTTTTGAACTTTGTTAATCAAAAAAGCATGAAAAATAGATTTCCACAAAGAATATGAAGCAGCACAACTGTTTTAAACATTGATAATAATCAGAAATGTTTCTCGAGCAGCAAATCAGCATATCTGAATGATTTCTGAAAGAACGCTGAAGACTGGAGTAACGATGCTGAAAATTCAGCTTTGATCACAGAAATAAATTAAAATTTACAATATATTCACATAGAGACCGGTTATTTCAAATCACAAAAATATTTCACAGTATTACTAATTTTACTGTATTTTTGCACAAATAAATGCAGCCCTTGTGAGTAAAAGAGTCATCTTTCAAAATCATCAAATAATTTTTGAAACCGTTTTCTAACCTCAAATGTGATTATATTCCAGTAAATCTTGTCTTTCTCTCTCAGATTCAGAGGTGTTGTCCACGGTGGGCAGTACGTCTGGGGTCAGTATGTTGGACTGGGACCGTGATTCAGACGAATGGGAGAAGCAGTTACAGCGCGAGCTGCTTCTGATCCAGAGACAGCAGCAGATCCAGAAACAGCTGCTCATCTCAGAGTTCCAGAAACAGCATCAGAACCTGCTGAGACAACATCAAGCCCAGCTTGAGGAGCACATCAAGGTACAAGCCTTTATTCACCGTTAACCCAGATGGAAAAACATAAATGCACATGCAATGGAGGCAGAAACAAATGTTAAGTCTCCGATTATCAAACTGCTTAGAAAGCACACTTAAAAATAAAGGTTCTTTATAGGCATCAGTGGTTCTATGAAGAACCTTGAACATCCATGAAACCTTTCAAATGCAGAAAAGGTTCTTTATAGTGGAAAAAGGTTCTTTAGATTTTTAAAATGTTATTCAAAATGGTTCTTTTAGGAACTGTTTATTGAAAGGTTCTTTGTGGAACCAAAAATGGTTCTTTAATGGCATCACTGCAAAAACACCCTTTTGGAA
>JAHKKF010521049.1:9016-25270 GCA_019740295.1 Labeo calbasu | reverse complement strand
ATATGCGGATTTATTATTAGAATGATCAATGTTGGATAATATCAACAGTTGTGCTGCCAAATATTTTTTGGAACCTGTGATGTTTTTTTTCAGGATTCGTTCATGAATAACAAGTTTAAAAAAGTACAGTGTTTATTCAAAATATAAATATTTTATAACAATGTAAATTATTTATTATTAACTTTTAATAAACTTTTAATTATTAACTTAATACATCCTTGGTGAATAAAAGTATTAATTTCTTAAAAAAAAAAAAAAAAAGAAAAGAAACAATAAAAATGTACTGACCCCAAACTTTTGAACGGTAGTGTACATACATATATATATAAAGAGTTCGGATAAAAAAAAGCCTCTAAATCCATCTGTTTTTTTTCTTTAAAATAAGCTTCTTCTTTTTTTTCAGGCTTTAGGTTTCTATGTAAGTACCAACACTTCTAATTGAGCTTAGGCTGGGATTTAGCGAGTTTGAAGTAAAAGTATGTGATGGACGTATACTATGTGTCAAAAGCATTCACTCAGTATTATGATCTCATTTTTGACTGAGGTGGTTTTTAAGCTGGTTTTGCATCTGAACTCTTCATATTTTACTACAGTGATATTTAACCCGTCCGTTATTGCTGTGAAAAGAATCACGCTTTTGCGGTTATTCATGGTCTGTTAAAAGTACCTTGTTTATGCTTTTACACTTTTAAATGTCATTTAAATGTTTGATGGTTAAAGGGTGAGTAGAATAATGTCATCTCATAGTACCCAGTTTAAAAAAAACAAACAAACATATTGTTTTCATAGAGCGAACATTTCACTGATTGTTTACAGCGTAACGGAAGTTACACCCATAATTTGCGCAAAGCGTCATGGGGCGTAGGTGGATACTAATAATTTTTAATAGGAACTGACTTCTTCAGTGGTAGAATCTTAAATTGTTACCTGTAATTCTAAATCTGTGCATATGGCTGCTTTCTGAATCTTTTGGGGTAAAATTATTCAGTTAGTGCAGGAATGTAGTGTAGTGTAAGATTTTGTAGCCATATATTTAATCACCTAAAATTGAACAAATAAAATGAACAACTGAACTTCACAATATAACAATGAAATACTGATAAAGACTGTAAGAGAAATTTGTCTCTGATTAATGTGCTCAACATTTTTTTAAATTGCTGTTGTGTTAAATATGATGTGAGAAAAAATTATAAGGGGAGAAAAATCATGACATAACAGGGTTGGTACTTAAGGGAGAAAAAAAAAACAGATCTGCAACTGAAAACTAACTCTAGAGTGCATATTTGTAAGATACTAGGCGAGTATCATTGTATCTGATGAAAGCTGATTGCAAAACTCATTTTGATCTGACAGGAAGAAATACAAAAGGGTTAACAACCCATATACTGTATATTATAGCATGTTTTTCATTTTCAGAGTCAACAAGATGTTCTCAGGTTGTGAATGTGATTTGTAAAAGAGATCCATTTCATAAGTGATCTATTTTGTTTCTGTCTCAGGAAATCGGTTGTTCAGCTTGATATGGCAAACACTAAAAAGGCTCTTGTGGTTCCGGCATTTGAAACACTGCGTTATCGGCTGTCCTTTCCCAAATCTAAAGCAGAGCTCCTTTCACAGCTCGACATGGGCACTCTATTCACATTCAGGTAATTAATCTAAGAAAAAAATATTTTAAAAAATGGCAGATGAGATTTTCTCCAATGTGACTGAATCATGATCATGATTTTTTTGAATCGGTTAATTTTATTTAATCGATTGAACCAACCAATCACAAACTTATCTGAAAAGCATATATTTAAAAATTTATGTACTTTGTTATTTTCTTGACACTTTCACAATGAAAGTTGACATTCACTTAATAATGAGTATTTAAGTATTATTATTAAGTAATGAGTAATTAAGTATTATTCTTGTCCACAGATACCATGTCTGGACAAAAGGTCATGCTCCAACAGACTTTGCCAAATGGAGAACAGCTACAACACCATACCGAGTTCAGTGGGAGGCCGACTTTGAGCCTTATGTAATGGTCAGACGAGAAAGCCCAGAGTATGACCGGCGCTTTGTGGGGTTTGGGTGGAATAAAGTAGCTCACATCATGGAGCTGGACGCTCAGGTAACACTTACATTCATTAAAGGAATAGTTCACCTAAAAATGAAAATTTGCTGAAAATGTGTGCACCCTCAAGATGCAGAGTTTTTTTATTCATCAAAACAGATTTGGAGAAATTTACCATTGCATGGATTGCTCACCAGTAGATCGTTTGCAGTGAATGGGTGCTGTCAGAATGAGAGTCCAAACAGCTGATAAAAACATCACAACAATCCGCACAAGTGATCCACACAACCTCAGCTCATCAATTATCATTTCGCAAAGAAAGCTGCATGTTTGTAAGAAACAAATTCATCAAGATGTTCTTCAAAACTTCAGATTGTTGCTTCTGTTTAAAATATGATTCTTCTATCTGTAATGGAGACCAGCGCTGTGTGGGTAAACTTCACTCCCTATGCCAGCCTCCCATACTGGAAATGCTGAGTGAGGAGAGTAGAACCGAAGTGGTTACGTTGGTGCCGTGACCTGGTGCAAGAGAACAACATGGATAGACTTTTTCACTATATTTTGGCCAGTAGTGGAAAAAAAGTTAAAACACCTGATGATGAATTTGTTTCTTACAAACACAAAGCTTTTCATTTAACACAGTTTTAAATGATAGATTTGGGTTGTGTGGATTACTTGTGGATTATTATGTTTTTATCAGCTGTTGGAACTTTCTGCAGAGAATCGACTTGTAAGGAATCGCTAATTTCTCCAAATATGTTCCAAAGAAGAAACAAACTCGTCGAAATCTTAAAGAAGTCAATTTCCAGAACAATAATTTACAGATAATGTACTCACCCCCTTGTCATCCAAGATGTTCGTGACTTTCTTTCTTCAGCCGTAGAGAAATTATGTTTGAGGAAAACATTTCAGGTTTTTCGCCATATAGTAGACTGCTATGGTGCCCTGAGTTTGAACTTCCAAAATGCAGTTTAAATGCAGCTTCAAAAGATCCCAAATGCGGTTGTAAAGGATCCCAGCCAAGGAAGAACAGTCTTATCTAGCAAAAGATTGGTTATTTTAATTCAAATTTAAATTTAAACACTTTTTAATCTCGAACGCTTGGCTTGTCTTGCTCTGCCTGAACTCTGTGTATTCTGGTTCAAGACAGTTAGGGTATGTCGAAAAACTCCCATCGTTTTTAAAAAAAAAATCATTTCAAAATAATCATACATCACTGCAGAAGTATCGACCCAGTCTTTTGCAAAGTGAGCATACAAAGAAGATCAAACAAAAATGGAAAAACAGTGATATAGGACAATTTTAAAGTTGAGGGAGAATATGAGATGGGAGTTCTTCTACATACCCTAACTGTCATGAACCGGAAAAAACAGTTTAGGCAGAGGAAGACAAGACGAGCGTTTGACATTAAAAAAATATATAAATTGTATTATTTTTATATAAACTGATCGTTTCATTAGATATGACCCTAATTCCTCAACTGGGATCGTTTAGAGCCGTTTGAAGCCGCATTTAAACAGCATTTTGGAAGTTCAAACTCGGGGCACCATAGATGTCCACTATATGGCGAATGATGCTGAAATGGTTTCCTCAAAAAACATTATTTGTTTACGACTGAAGACATGAACATCTTGGTTGACAAGGGGGTGAGTGCTTTATCTGTGAATTTTTGTTCTGGAAGTAGACCTCCTTTAAATGGCTTGAGGGTGAGCAAATTTTCACTATAAACGTTTATTTTTTCTTTAAATATTCTTTTTTCACATATTATGATGAAGCATTTTGACTGTTATTAACAGTTATTTATTTTCTTGTTTGCTGGGAATTAGCTGGTCTTTCAGGATACAAAATGTTGTTCTGTATTTTCAGGAGTACGAGTTTGTGGTTCTACCCAACGCCTACATGATCCATATGCCCCACGCGCCCAGTTTTGACATCACCAAGTTTCGCTCGAACAAACAGTACCGTGCTTGTCTGAAGACACTGAAGGAGGAGTTTCAGCAGAATATGTCCCGGCGCTATGGTTTCGCCGCACTCAAATACATGACAGTGGATAACAACAGCTAGCCAAGCACGTTGTTGAGCAAACCGATAAAATAACTGTCATGAGCTGATCCAGGAGTGCTGTGTGACAGCCCCTTTATGGATGTGTTCAGTGAAACTGAAATTGCAGGGTCATTAGGAGGCACAGCTCGTGATCATCCATTCATTCAGGGATCTGATAAGACGTTTATCAGTGGTGTTTGGCAAAGGTGCCGAGAAATAAACTGATTAGAAGTCATTGATGAACTTTTGTGAGAAGGCAAGCAGATCCTACAAATGGAAACTTCTAGAATAAATAAGGTCTGTTCTTACTTATAAATTATGGACAACAACACTGATGCACTTCAGATTAAAGCCTTGAATCTGTCTGTCTTTCAGTCAACCTATCATTCTGTCTAACTTTCTGCCTTTCTAACAAATGTCTTATCTTTATATTTAAAGATACTGGTCTTTCTGTCTGACAATCTGTCTATATCTCTGTCTGTCTAACCAACTGTCTGTCTGTCTAACAATCTATCTATAGGCTATCTCTCTGCCTCTCTAGCTGCCTGTATCTCTTTCTGTTCGATGTCTTTATTGGTCTGTCTAACAGTCTTTCTATATCTCTGCCTATATCTTGCTGTCTAACTATTTAGTATCTCTTTTGCTCTTCTGCCTGTATTTGTTTATGTATTCATCTTTATAACAAACTCTGTATCTAAGCACCTATCTCTCTTCCATTCAGTCTGCCTATATCTTAATTTAACAATGTCTATTTCTGTCTCTTTATCAAACAAACGGTCTATATCTCTTTACATCTGTTTGTCTTCACGTCTCTATCTCTATCCCTCTTTCTAACATATCTGTATCTCTTTAACGATCTATCAAACAAGCTGTCTTTTTGGCTGCCTATAACCATCTTTGTTTAGCAATGGCTGTATTTGTTTGTCTAAAGATCTGCCTACATCTCTGTTAGTTTATATGTCTGTCTAGCAAACTGATTAACAATCTAACTATATCTCTGCCTCTGTTTGTCTAAATCTGTCTGTATCTCTTCATATCTCTCTCTCCTCTCTCACTCTTTGTATACAGTCTGCCTGTCTAACAATCCATCTATATCTTTCGAACAAACTATCAATGTCTTTATATATCTCTTTATCTGTCTCCCTGTCTATCTATCTTTTTATCATCAATTTGCTCCAACAATGTCTTTTTACTCTCTCTCTCTCTCTCTCTCTCTCTCTCTCTCTCTCTCTCTCTCTCTCTCTCTCTCTCTCGTTCTTTCTCTCTTGATTCAAGGTTTCTTTCTCAGTGTTGACAGTTGTTGTGTGTGATGAAGTAGTTGGATATGTGTTCATTCTCAGTGCAGATGTGAACAAATGTAATAAACAGGGATCTTCATTCATCGGACTGGCAATAATATGTAATGAGAGGCCAAAGTGAACACATCATAGACACATTAGAGATGGTTATTTAAGTGTTACTGATTGTCATTCTCCATCAGAGAGCATCGTACCACACTAACAGACTTATGCAGTTGATTACAGGCTTAATTAACAGACTTAGTCATTTTCTTCATAATTTGTAAAAGATAGTGGAGTTGATGCTGATGCAGTAGCAGGATGTGTCATGAGTGTGTTTTGTAGTTACTTTGTAAGCAGACTATCAGCCAACAACATGTCTGACTCAGGCTCCTGTTCTCACTGAATTATCAGCTGATATTTTGCCTTTTTCGCCACCCTGACAGCACACAAGCTCAACGTTGCCGAGACATCAGTGTATTAGTTTTCATATGCCATATGTTTCTAAAATGTTTCCTGTCTGATGTTATACTGACATTTAGCAGTTTATCACATTCATGATTGTGAAATTTTTGTGAACCAGATATTTTCAAAATGTTTGTACACGATATTTAGAACTTGATGCGTCCTTCAACAGGCATCTCGGCATCGTACGTGTGTTTACTGCGGTATCAATGAAGTGCTTTTAATAGGCTACAGTCTGTGTCGTGTGCATTACAGTATGCCTGCGAGATCGTCTTTATAAGTTGACCTCAACCACGGGACTGCTGCTTTATTTTGTGTTATTTTATCATTTGGAACGGACCATAGACCGTTCATGCTAATGTTCTATAGAGCCCCTTGTGGCAAAGCTGAGAACGCACTCGCACTTGCATTACCAATTGCATTGTGACAAATTTTGGAAGAAGTGTTTGTGTTTACATATTTGCTTGGAGTAAATTTTGGGCCTAGTACGAGCAGATAAAAAAAAAAATCTGTGAAAACAACGCAGTGAATGTGTGCTGCTCATGTTCAAAAATTACAGGTCCATTAGAGCAGACGTGGGCTAGTTGTCAATTTTTTTTTTTTTTTTACTGTAGTGACTATTTCTCAGGGGTTTATTTTTAATCAGTTTCTGTATAGACATAAATCTTATAAACTTGAGAAAACTTTTGAGATATTTTCACCAGTACTGTCCTGGAAAAAAAAAAAAAAAATTGTTCAATACAGTGGCATGTTGTCACACTGTATGAAGTAAGATTCAGGCTCTTTAAATGCCTTTTCACTAGAATTTAAATTTTAAAGCATTTTAACACACACACATCATAGAAAACTACAAATGTCAGTGTGGTTTTGAGTTTACTTGTGCAACCTTTATTATAAAATTATAATATTCCCTGTGACAACTAGCCCCGGTCTCCTGTATTTGCTACGTAAGAAGTAAAACCAGCAAATGAAGTTATTAATGGACAACATTTGTGTGTGCGACTTTTCTAAAGTAAAATCTTCTTAAGAATACTATGTTCCATCCAGTTTATTTTGCATTCAGTTCAACCGTCCACATCACTGTACTGAATAAAGTGCTGATATGTTCAGATGAGGAAGCCTTATGTCCATGTGCTTCTGTGGATACAAGTTTCATAGGTGGCAGTGTTACTACTGATGTTCTGAGCGCTCACTGAGATGGTTGCTTTGGAGCTGTGTCATTATTTTTCGGTATTTTCTGAGGTTGTATGTGCAAACTAGCTGATTGATGTGTGTGTTTAATATGAATATAAACAGCCACATGTCCAGGATAACACTGATAAAACTGCTTATGAATTAAATCATGTCATGTCTGCTGCTTATTTCACTGTTGCATACATGATGTTACAGTGCAACACATGTTTTTCAAACATACACAGCACACCGTTTGAATATTTCATACATTCATTGCATTTTCTTTATGTATCTGCTAATCACTTAAAGCATAAATTGTTGAAAAAGAATTTGAAATGTCATTCTCTGAATTAATGTGACTTCAGTTTATATATAAAAATAAAATATTTCAGAGACAGTTGTCATTTTTCGCTTTTTGTAGGATATGCAGCATGCTAATATAGTGAATCTGATATATACCAATAACAACAGTGCCTAGAATATTAAATGTTGAACACTGATCACATTAGAACAATTTATTGTCAGCAAATTAGAAAACAGAACAAAACTCAATCTCACAACAATAGACTATAAAATAAATTTAAGTCTGCCTTTAAAAAAAATACTATAAACAATTCTAATGCTCTTTAGAGAGAATGTGTTAGAGAAAACAGACAATTTAATAGAACAGTAAATATAGCAAATAAGAGTAAATGTAGTTGGCATGTTATAAAAAGGGACACTGTGGTTGAAATTATTTAACAAAAACGAAAACTAATTAATAATGAATTAATTATTACGTTTATAAACACATTCAATACATTCAGCAAACTGTAATATAAGGTTCATACACAAGAGGGGAGCACTCTAAATAAAAACATGAACGAAACTGCATGTTAGTTTCAATTTTAACTTGGTTTATGTACCACGCCTTGAGAAACTGCTTTAAAGGCGCTATATAAAAAGAAAGTTATTATTATTATTAATTGCCTTTTGCTCGAGAGTGTTTAGTTTCTTGCATGATTATTATGAAATATAGCCAATAAACAACATACGGTTTTTCATATATATATATATATATATATATATATTGCGTGACTTTGACCATGTTACCATGATAAAAAGTATTTTTTTTTAAGTATTTCCTTATTTTTAAGTAGGATTTATATATATATATATATATATTAAAATTGATTTACTCTTCCATATAAAACACTAATGAGGTTAGAGCGATTAGTAATATCAAAAGTGGCATGCCCCCTTTAAGTGACGCCTACGGCGTGACATCACGGGCGGAGCATGGGGTGTTCCCGACGCAACGCGTCGCAGCTGACGGAAGTGTAGAGCGCTTGTGTTGTTGTGCTCGGCTTGTGTCATGTACGGCGGTCTGTGAGGTTGCTGTGAGATGAGCGGTAGGATCGTGTCATGACATCCGCGAGCATTATGGCAGCTCTATCGGGTCAGAGCGATGATCCTGCCGAACCGGACCAGTCCCTGCAGCACATGCTGAAGGCCATCGCGGACGAGCGGAACCGCCTGAACGTCAGACAGGACCTCAGCGGACTGGGTCAGTACATTCAGCCGTAAACACTCACCCCTCGAGCCTGTCACAGCCTCTGTCTTTCTTTAACGCTGCAGACATGTCCGCATAATTTGATTTTATTATGACGATCAAACGCGAGAACAGGCCGCGGTCATCTACTATTGTTTCAGCTGATGGTCCTTTATGACATCATAATTCACGAGGCGTGCCGCTGCTCTCTCGCGCCTGTGATGTCATAGTCCTGTCTAATCTTTTCAGCATTAGAATTCAACATCTATCTATCTATCTATCTATCTATCTATCTATTCTTTTTGACTACATGTCTGTCAGTCTGTGTAATTGGATTAAATGTCAGCATATAAATGTTTTACTTTACGTTATAGTAGACTAAATCACAACACAACTCTTTCTTACTTAACACCTGTTGAAAATGACATTGTGCTGTAATGTATGATACCGGCTACATACACAAAATGTTTATACAATTCCTTGTGAAATTACACTTTGGCTGATTAATATCATTGGCATTCCCTTTGGCTTGGGGATTTCCCATCTTATTAACACAGAAAAGAATGGCAAGGTTTTTGATTAATTTTTTGGTGATGTTAGGTGGTTTCTGCCAAGGTATTTGATAGTTTATATCGTCAGAATGCGTGTTTGTACCCATAAAGACTAGGTTTTGTTACTGAAATCCTGAAAATTCCTTGAGGAGAGATCCCATCTCATATTACTCTTAAAGGACCTGTGTCTTGTTGTCAGGGTCAGAGTTCCTATGATTACTGAGTAACTTAAGTCACATACAAATTCATCATCTAAGCTCACAGCAATCACATTAGAGTGACTCGCTCTAAATCATTCTAAATCATATATTGTAGATATTTCAGTTTTCCTCACTTAAATGAACCAGACTGCACAAAGGAAAGTAATTTTAGCAGTTTTTTCAGAACATCTTTGTGTATGATGTGGAAGTGTGGTCTTTGTGCTGCTCTCTCTCTCTCCGTCATCTTTCTTTGATGATTTGTCCCTTTTTAATATTTCATTCTCTGTGCGACACACTTAATGGTTAGAGTTTTGCACAGCACTTCACTTCTGCTTCTTGAACATCTTACTCTGGTTACAACCGGCATGCCTAGTATCGAGATATCACTCTTGCTGTCTTATTTTTTTTTATAACAATTTCGTAGACGTTTAACTTTGTTAATGTTAGTTATGTATTATAAACTAATAAATAACTGTTTTTACGGCTTTTATTATTCTAGAAGAATGTTATGCTTAACTTATAATATTGTCCATTGTTAGTTTGTGTTTTTTTCTTAATACATTGATTAATGTTTATTTACACAACATAAAATGTTGCAAATCTAAAATGGCAAAAATGCAAATATTAGCATTAACCCACTGTAATAAATGCTATAAAAGTACAGTAATCTACTGCATTAGCAGAATTTCATCTTATTCTAAAATGTTTAAAATATTTCCCTCTCAATCCTTTTATTTAAGATTAGCTTGGTTAGCTGGATAATTGTCAGGATGTGTTAATAAACCTGTTATTTGCTGTGCTTCAAAGCATTTCAAAACTTTATCCAGTTGTGTTACCATTAGGGGTAACTATGTGTAGCTGTGAATATCACAACTTTAGGCCAAGTTGTCCTCAAATTGTTCGGCTAAACAAGCAAGCTCCATCTGAAGAACATCTGTGATGTCACTGAACCCTTCAATCCCAATGGTTCAGTACTAGGAATTAGACAGTAACAGTAACTTGGCAACTGTACGATTTACCTGACAAAATATTTAAAAGATTTCCAAAAATTTCCAGTGGACAAAAGCCCCAGAGTTTAAAAATGAAAATATGCCTTTAAGATATTACACTAATAATAATAATAATAATGATAATAATAATAATAATAATAATAATAACAAAATAAATAAATCATTAAATGAATTGTTCTGTCTACTGTGATTAAATTCTGTTTGTTTCTAGCTGTAGAAGAACTGAAACATTTCAGTAGCTGTAGTGAAACTGAATGAAGAAAAAGCAATGTTGTTGTGCTGGAAGTGCTTTAGATGGTATCTGAGTGTTGAAGTTTGTCTGTGGCTGTTGATCTATAGCATCTGTTCAGAGGTCAGAGATACTGGACTTCACTGTGATATCTTGACATAAGACTTGTCCTGGTTGTTTAATTTGTTTGTTACTAAAGATGAATTAATCTCAGCTCATGGATTTAAAACTTCAGGTGATGATGAAGAGGTGATGTTTTGAGCAATGTATTATCACCTTTAGTAGTGGAATTTAGAAAGAGGAAGTACTGCTGGATATTTGTTCAGTTCTTCCTGAGGATCCACCACTCAGCTTAAAGGGGTAGTTCACCCAGAAATGAAAATTCTGTCATCATTTACTCACCTTCACGTTGTTCCAAACCTGTATTAATTTCTGCTGATTTTTCTTCATTTTTCAAAACATCTTTTGTGTTCAGCAGAATATAGAAATTCATACAGGTTTGGGAAAACTTAAGGGTGAGTAAATGATGATTTTCTTTTTTGTGTGATCTATCCCTTTAAGCTTGTTGAGTAGTGGATCCTCAGGCAGAACTGAACAGATATCCAGCAGTATCTTCCTCTTTCTAAATGAGGATGTGGAAGTCTAGGTCCTATGATCATTTCTCTTTTTTTTTTAGATTGAGAACCATGGAAGTAAATGTCATGTTAGGAGTTACTAAAGCAGCACTTTAGCTCCTTTTCAGATGACAGGGTGCTGGTGCAGATCTGGAAGTGTTCCAGTTTTCAGAACAACTCTCAGTCTTGATAGATTGACACAGAACTAAACTAAATTGCTCATTAATGTCAATAAAGGTGACATAAAGACACTGACTTAAATTCTTTTGAAATGTTAGGGTTAGGGTTAGAGTCTATTTATTTATGTATCCATGTTATTCTTTGGAATTGATTAAATGGTGAAAAAATGGTATTTTCATACTGGAATGAATGAAACCAGAAATGCTAAAATGCTAAAACATTAACTCATTGACAGTTTTAATTTGTTAAATATTTTTCATGCAGTGGAAAAACAGTCATGTCAGAGGTGTAACAACTTTTTACAATTGTGATGAAAGATGAAAATTTAGAATAATATACATCAATGCGATGTTTACAGACCAACTGTATATTAAGCAAGTAAATAGGATGAATTTCATATTGACTCTAATATCTTCAAAACTGTTTTTCAAACTTGCATAAACATAAAAAAATCACCAATAATATCTGACAGCAATGGTCAGAATTTTTGCTTCCAGAGGTGAAATCTGCCTAAAAAAATGGTTTGCAGTCAGTTATCGTACATATTGTGTAATAAAAGCATGCAAAGGAAAAAGGCACCAAATATTGCAAGTGCCTTTTCGGTGCTTTTAGATTAAATGAAATTCATTGTATTTAATTTTGCTTCTTTTTTAAAATTTTTTTTATTAAGGGTGCTTCAAGGATGACCGCATAGTGTTCTGGACATGGATGTTCTCCACATATTTCATGGAGAAATGGGCACCCCGTCAGGATGATATGCTCTTTTATGTGCGCCGCAAGCTCTCCTACGTCAGTGCAGACAACACAGAAGGGAAGAAGGTAAGATTAAGCTATTAATTGTCATTGAGTGAGGTGTAGAGGTGAAAACAGAGAATGGATCCACAAACTTCACTCCTAGTAGTAAGACAGTTTCATGCATGCCCTACCTTTTTTGAGCGCTGCAACTTACAAATGGTAGCATTTTTCATTATGTCTGAACAAAGACTTATATAGTGGCTAGTTCAAAAATCTTTTACTCAAATCTTTTACTCATTGTCATGTTGCTCTAAACCTGTATGACTTTCTTGCAATAGAAAAATGAAAGTAACTGGGGTCAAGTGTTGTTTTGATTTGATTCAAAACAGTTCAAAGAATGTTCAGAATCCATACATGTTTTGAATGAGGATGAGTAAATGATAACAGAATTATTATTTTTTTTTTTGGTAAAGTGTCTCTTTAAGACATATTATGTCCTATCTCCTTACTTTATCTCTCTAATAACCTTCTCCCAAACAGTAAAGAATTAGAGACTAAATAAAGTTACAAACACATCTTAGATAACAGAGAAATTGCTTTATAATGAATCATCTGGGCATGAGATTTATGGGATGGAGAATGTTGGATGGTCATATTGGATGCACTTGGCAGAGCTAATTTCCGAAACTTAAAACCGTAGTTGGCAAGTACCTGCTAAAGCCAAACAGTCTTTCTAAGACAGTTAATCTTGCCTACATTAATAATGTCATGTTATGAAAATTTGAGATCACCAAAAAAGGTTTGAAATAAGTGTGTGAGACCAATTCCGTTACATATAGCTGTTTTAACATGTCCCATGTGACACTAACTAGACTAAATGCAGAGTAGAATCAGATGTTCCACCAAAACTTCCTTTCCTTTCAAAGCACAGGTGTGGAGCATCTGAACTGGGATTTAATTTGCTGTGACTTGTGTTGGTTTCAGGTGGAGGTCGAGGTTTACAGAAGAGACTCTAAAAAGCTGCCTGGACTTGGTGATCCTGACATCGACTGGGAGGAGAGCGTCTATCTCAATCTCATCCTGCAAAAAGTAAGTAAACCTCCATGATCAGATGCTGCAAGGTATATATACACAATGTAAACAAAATTAATTGCTCTAAAATATAAACAATAAACCAAAGACTAATCTTTCTCTGACAGAAAAGTTTTCATAATGTTGTTTTGGTGTAATTTTGCTCATGTAGTCCTTTTGTCCCACAGCTGGACTATGTGGTCACATGTGCAGTTTGCACACGCTCAGATGCAGGAGACATCCACATCCACAAAAAGAAATCCCAGGTAAGACCACATTTGTGCAGTTGGGATACAACTACGCAGTTCAGACACAAGGTAGAATGGTAGGCAGTCTTACAGTTCAGTTAGACGTCTTTAGTCTAAACTTAAGGTTATGATTCTAGAACGTGATCATTATAATGAGGACGGAATTGTGTACACTTGTTAGTAATAAGGTGTTTACTGCACAAAATCATAGTAATAGGGTTGAGAGTCTTGCAGTTATCTATTATTAGCTTTAGCTAAAGATTGACACTAGAAGGTGTTGTATTATTAGATCATTTAATGCACTTTTTAGTAATCAGTTGTTTTTTATAAAAAAAAAACTAAACAACAGAGTTGACATAGTCATGCTTTATCTAATGTCTTGTTTACACAAAATCATAGTAACAATCTGTTATTAGGCAAATCATAAGGTAATGAAACTACAAATTGTAGTTTCATACTTCAAGTTTAAAGCATAAAGCATCAGTTGTTTACTACACTAAGTAATCGTAACAGGTTTGATAGTTAGACCATTCAGTCAGTCGTTATTAGAAAAACCATAGGATTATGAAACTACAAGCTACTCTACAATCACTGCACAAAACCATAGTAAATAAGTCTTTCTTTCCATACTTTCTCCATCATAATCATCTAAACAGAAACCCAAACTAAACAAACTGATAACAGACATGAATTAGTCCTTGAAGAGTTTACTTCCTTCTAAGGGTATTGACACATGCATGTCATAACTGAATGATTTATTGTTATTTCTATGTATTTGCAACTGAAAACAGTGTATCTCTTTACTTACAGCAAGTGTTTGCCTCTCCAAGCAAACACCCAATGGACAGCAAAGGGGAGGAATCAAAAATGAGCTACCCCAACATCTTCTTCATGATTGACAACTTTGAGGAGGTAACCTTTATTTAGGCTCTCAAACGACATTGTGGTGCTAGATCAAGCCTGCTGGTAATTTCAAGAGCTGTGTGCTGCAATATCAGGTTAATCAAATGAGAGACATGTGTGGCATAAAACATGAGGAAGTAAGCTATATCTAGTTGGTTTTTAAAATGATATTATCCTGAGGTATGTATGAACAGGTTAGACAGGTTTACATGGTTTTCCTGGTGTTGTTGCTACCTAGCTCAGTCAGTTAACTGTTTTTAAGTCATACATGTTTAAACAGTAATTTTTTTTTCCACTAATGTTTATTTTATTTCAAGTAATGAACATGTTTTGTATGGTTTTTGTTTTAGTTAATGATAGTAATCCCACTTTCTATTTTATGGTCTGTTTGTACTTTGATTTATCAGCCTGTTCATGCTGATCAGATCAGAGGAAATCATGGTTTGTCATGCTGTGTAATATCATGATAATACTTCTGCTCATAAACTGCCTGGAGTTTCAAAACAAAGTGTGTTTTTCTCCTGTTACACATGGCTGGGTGGCTGCTGAATTATACTCTGTGTAATTTAATAAGTAAATGAGCTGAACAAAATGGAGGGGCCAAAACAGTGGGAACTGTACCACTGGTGATCTGTACTACATAAACACATTAAAGGAGTAGTTCACTTCCAGAGCTAATATTTACAGATAATGTACTCACCCCTTTGTCATCCAAGTCTTTCTTTCTTCAGTCGTAAAGAAATAGTTTTTTGAGTAAAAAAAATGTCAGGAATTATCTACATATAGTAGACGTCTATGGTGCCTGCGAGTTTGAACTTCCAAAGTGCAGTTTAAATCCAGCTTCAAATGGGTCTAAGCAATCCCAGCCGAGAAATTGCTCTGTGTACTCTGTGCAGTCCTGTTCATGACAGTTAGGGTAGGTCAAAAACTTCTTCTCATTTTTGCTCCAGCTTCAAAATCATCCTACATCGCTGTTTTACCCTTTTTTGTAGGTGTGTGACCTTTATAAAACACTGGGTCAGTACTTCTGCAGCGATGTAGGAGAATTTTGAAGTTGGAGGGAAAATGAGGTGGGAGTTTTTCGACGCACCCTAACTGTATTGAACCGGAATGCATAGAGTACACATAGAGCTAGACAAGACGAGCATTTGAGGTTAAAAATTATATAAATTTTACATTTTTTAAGAAAATGACCAAACGTTTCTCTAGATAAGACCCTTATTCCTCGTCTGGGATCGTTTAGAGCCCTTTGAAGCGGTATTTAAAGTGCATTTTGGAAGTTCAAACTCGGGGAACCATAGAGGTCCACAATATGGAGATAATTCCTGAAATGTTTTCCTTAAAAAACATAATTTCTTTACGAATGAAGAAAGATAGACATGAACTTTTTGACAACGGGGTGAGGACATAATCTGTAAGTTCTTTCTCTGGAAGTGAACTACTCCTTTAACTAATTGGTACTTCTCTATAACCACCATTGCTGGCATTTTCATCATTGGCTGTGATTGTTGTGTGTGTTGGGCAGGTTTTCAGCGATATGACAGTTGGAGAAGGTGAGATGGTATGTGTGGAACTGGTGGCCAGTGACAAAAGCAACACATTCCAGGGTGTCATCTTCCAGGGCTCCATCCGCTACGAGGCCCTCAAGAAGGTCTATGATAACCGGGTATGCTTCCTTTTACATTTGTCCAAAATATTTATTGTCTCATACACATGCTTCCTTTGTATATTTCATGGTGTTTCCTGTGTGTACGCCTTTATAGGTAAGTGTGGCTGCGAAGATGGCCCAGCGGATGTCATTCGGCTTCTACAAGTACAACAACATGGAGTTTGTGCGGATGAAGGGTCCTCAGGGGAAAGGTCACGCTGAGATGGCTGTGAGTCGAGTGCCCACTGGAGACACCTCACCCTGCGGCACTGAAGAGGACCAAGACTCCCCTCTTCACGAGAGGGTCCGTTAAACCC
>JAHKKF010521046.1:0-25723 GCA_019740295.1 Labeo calbasu | reverse complement strand
TGTTTTGGGATTAATTTAACCAATTAATTGATTTGACAGCACTGTTATTATTATTATTATTATTATTAACATCCAAATAAATTATTAGTATTAAAAACTTATAGTATTATAATTAACAACAATTCATTGCACTAATAATAATAATAATAATAATAATAATAATAATAATAATAATACAACATTAAAAACCAGATAATAATAAAATTAACAGAACCAAGATATTAAATGTTATTATTGGTCGTTACACTATTAATAGCATCAATAATTATAACAACATAATATTTATTGTTAGTATAATCATTATCATTAACATGTGTTTTTATCATCACCAACATTTATACCACTGTTAGTGACTTTATCAAAGTACTGTTTGTGTACATACACATACACACACACACATTATATTAATTAATATATTAATTATGATTTCTTTTTTTATGATTGATTCTCTGTACTTTATAAACAATGCAGCAATAAGCCACTCAAACTGCTCATCTACGCTACTGCTGAAAAATTAAATGTAGCTAGAATTGTTTTGGAATCAGATCATGATTCAACACATTCATTGTGTGTCTAAACATTCTCACACCTATTACTGTGGACTTTGAGGAGAGGCAGCATCACGGTAAAGGAGGTGAGATCCATTTAAGCCTGATAACCTGGACATTTATTTGCTTGTAAAACGCTGCAGAGGGTTTGAAACCCTGCGTTATCTTTGATCTGATGTTTTAGTGAACAGCTTGTACGTATAGGCTAATTGGCGATCACATCTGCTGACAAAGTAAGCAGAAAGCTGTTTGTATCTGTGAGGAACGATCCGCTTACATGAGCTTATTAACAGATATCAAACATCAGGTCATGAGACTCTCAGGCTACTCATGAGCAAAGAACGCCTTGTAAAGCTCAAGCAGGCACACCAAAGGCTGATGCACTGTTTTTTGTAGTCGAAAATCAGCAAAAGAGAGGTTTGTCCCGAAGTATCCACTAATCGTAAATCATATTTCAAAACAATGACTTTAAAAAGAAAGTTAAAGGGATAGCTCACTCACAAATGAAAATTCTGTCATTACTCACCCTCATGTCGTTTCAAACCTGTAAAACCTTCGTTCATCTTCATGACACAAATAAGATACTTTTGATGAATCCGAGAGCTTTCTGACCCTGCACAGACAGCAACATAACTACCATGTTCAAGTCTCAGAAAGGTAGTAAGGACATCGTTAAAATAGTCCATGTGACAAAAGTGGTTCAACCGTAATGTTATAAAGCTGTGAGAACACTTTGTGTGCAAAGAAAACAAAAATAGCTTGGTACTCTCATGAACGAAGATTGACATCGAAGAGAAGAAATCTACAGCCCTATGATTTCCACAATGCGAAAAACGCGGACGGAATCACAGAATCCAGTTATAAAAACAGAATATTTAACGCGGAATATCACAAAAAATTGTCAAAGTTAACGAATTAATCAAAAGTAGGTCATTACACTTAAATCAAACTGTGACATGGACTAACATTTAATTATTTAACTATGAATTCTGCACGTCTCGGTTAATGAAAGTTTAACGTGAAGACACTGTTGCAGAAATACATTACTATTGTTCAGTAGAACGTATATATATATTACTACTACTACTACTATAATTATTAAAACCTTATTTGAGGAATAATCATATATTTCTTCAATGTTTTAATTGTAATAGTAAATCCCCTTTATTTGCCAAAATATAAAACTTAATTAGATAAATGAAATTCATGATTTATGCCTTGATTTAATAACGAGAAAAATGCAAATACACATCACAGAATGTCTGAGAAAAATAAACATTTCACAAGGCTATTGTAAGAACAAATGAAACTTGTCTTTATGCATTCAAATAATTAGACATGCCTAAACATAAAATTTGGTAACAATAAAACATAAGGTGGGCAAAATTAAAACATTTCATAGGGCTTTAAACATAATTTTTGTTCAACTTAATAAACCGATGTTAAATTGTTTAGGTTTCATGATTTTAATTAATTACACATGCTTTTTGATTAATAAAATTGAATTTAACCAGTAAAAAGGAGTTCAAAAAAAAAAACAAATTTGGAAAAAATAATATTTGAGGCCCTAGAAAATGTTGAATAAAGACACCCTTTTTTTTTCTTTGTGCACAAAAGCATTCTTGTAGATTCATAACATTACGGTTGAACTATTGATGGACTGTTTTAACAATGTCCTTACTACCTTTCTTGAACATGGTAGTTGTGTTGCTGTCTATGCAGGGTCAGAAAGCTCTTAAATTTCATCAGTAGTATCTTCATTTGTGTTCTAAAGATGAAAGAAGGTCTTACGGATTTGGAACGACATAAGAGTGAGCAATTAATGACAGGATGTTCATTTCTGGGTGAACTATCGCTTTAACTACTAATGGCATAATGCCTAATGAAGACTTCTGGGAAACAAATTCATTCATCTACAATGAGGGATATTTTTGAAACCAATTTCTTACACATTCTGTAGAATATTTTCAGTTATACACATCTTTAAGACTTCCCATGGTTACTATGAAGTCAAGCTCAGGCTGTATGTAATATTGGACTAAATTTCATTAACATAAAATGGCATTTTACTTCCTCTAGCTCTATGATTCAGTCAGTTACAAACACACACCAGGAAATAAGTATAATAGAGTCTAATCCCAGGCTGATGCTACAGTAAACCTAGAAACAGACAGCTGACATATGATCACTTACGGACGTAACAGACAACAACAGTGACCCCTGCTGCCCATCACTTCAGAAAGGACGGACAGTTCCAACAACAAGGAGTTAACTCACCTGCTGATGACGTCCTAAATATACAAGTAAACTCTGATCATTTTTAAAGATGGGAGGTAAACGTTGGTCTGCATATATTCATGCATATTTGATGTATGAGCTAGATTACAGCACGTGTATAAAACAATTCATCTGCCATAAAGCTACCATTTGTTTATGTCGAAAACGTAAACACCCCCAAAATAACACAAAAACAAGCAGACCCACTGCAAGATCTCTTGCAGAGACAACCTGGATACCTTCCCAGATATGATATCACATTATCAAAAAACAAGCTCGAGTTTTCTAAGTACCCCCTCCTGAGAAGTTGGCCGGCACGGTGCGGCATAACTGTTGAGCCACACGCAATTTCATAAACAAGTGGGCGAGATTAAAATGTGTACCTTGACGCATGGCAGAATGTGAGTCATGATGATGGTCTCCCTGCTGTCTTCAGGCAAATTTTCACAGAATACTGCAGAGATAAACAGGCCAAGGGATAAGGGTGTTGTTGTATGGCTGTTTTCATAGAGACATCAGACTTTGGGAAGCTGGCAGTGGGACACCTCACCTTTCACCTTGTTGGCAGCAGCGGCCCGGACCTCTGCCTCGCAGTCTTTCAGCAAGTTCTGGAACGCTGGGACCAGATCGTTCTTGGTGATCTCTGGGCCAACTGCTTTTTGCAACTTTATACAAACAGAAAAACAAGCAGAGTTGTTTCAGAGTCTCAGAGGCGACGTGGATACCGGCCAAAAATGCGTTTCATAAGTACCCACTTCTGAGAACTTGTCTGCCACCATGTAGCGCACCCTCCAGGACTTGTCCTCGGCGGCCTGACGTAAAGTGGGCATGACCAGAGCCTCCAAGTCTTCTTGAGGCAGCAGAGTAGCAATGCTGACGCCAGCTTCTACCGCCAACAGACGCACAGAGTCCTGTGGAGAAGAGTCAATGTCTGGATCAATGATTAATAAGAGCATCCACGAAAATACAAATCAAAGTTAAATGTAATTTTTTTATATTCATGTCAGTTTTAAGAACATTTATACAATTTTCAAGAAAATCACTACAACTCTACTGTACGTAATAATAATAATAATATTAATAATAATAATAAACATTTAATACGATTATTTTTAATAGTAAAAAATCTGAATCAATAAAGAAATCACAATTCTACTGTACTGCACGTAACAGTATTAATTATAATAGAAGAACATTTAATATGATTATTATTATTATTATTACTACTACTATTATCATATCAGCTTCACTGACTATATTTTTAAAAAAAATACTCCTTGAAGAAATATCACTACAATTCTACTGTATGTAATAATATGAAATTTAATGATTATTATTTAATAGTTAAAAACAATCAAATCTCACTACAATTCCACTGTACTGTATGCAATAAAAATGATTAAAATGTATATAATATTAATAACGACAATAATAAAATATATTATTTATAGCCTTATCAGCTTCACATACTATTTTAATAGTAAAAAACCCTGAATCAACATACAAATATCACTACGATTCTACTGTACATAATAATGATAATAAAGAATCTAATATTTATATAATTATAATAATAATAATTATTATTATTATTATTATTATTATTATTATTATTATTATTATTTATAGCCATATCAGCTTTTCAGTTACAGAAAAAACTGAATCAAAGAAATCTCACTACAATTCTACTGTACAGTACATAAAAATAATAATAATAAAGTATTAAGTATTTAATATTGATATAATATTTATTATTATTACTACTATTATTAACAGTAAAACTACAATACTAATAATTACGGTTGTTGATTTTTCTTTGTTTCTAACGTTTAAACCATAGAGCTTTTATTTTGATAGAAAACCGCAAGGAAAATTCTCTTTTGAAGCTTCACGTCACGAACCAACCAAAAGAACCCATAAACATACTTTCTATATGCAAATGTTTACCTGCTCATCAGAGGCTAGTGCTGTAAAGAGAGGAATGATGTCACTCTTAACATAGTCCAGCTCCAGAACCTTCGCAAACTCGCCTAGCTTAGAGGCAGCAGCTCGGCGCACCATGGGAGTGTCATCCGAGCAAAGCGTACGGAAGTGTCTGTAAACACAACCATAACATAAATAACACCAATACTAAACATGACCTGCATGATCATAAAAACAACACATCTTTTGAACTTACTGACGGATTTCCGCTTTAACCGTACTGGACACACGTGGGTAGCAGACACTAAACAGCCCACACGCAGACGTTCGGGAGGTGAACCAGTCGCCGCTGGCCAAACGCTTCACAAGTGGTACAAAATGTACCTCTAGGTCTACAGGGGAATGTTCCTGAGAGATCTTGCGCAGAGACTCCACGGCCTTGTCCCGCACAACCGTTTCCTCCACTGTGGCCAAACTCTCCAGGGGAGGCTGAGGAGGAAAAGAAGTGCAACATGAAAACACGCAGAGAGGTGTGTCTTCAGAAAACCTATGGTTAATATCTGATTTGGTCATTTTTTATTAAGTAACCAAATTCTTCGCCTTCAATGACTTACCAAGAGACAGTGCACAAACTCTGGGCCGCCAACCAGTACAGTGAAGGTCCCGAGCTGCTCAGCCAAAGCAAGAAGAACTTCATCCTCATCATATATGGTGTCTGCAGATGACATTTTGACATTAAGGCAAGAAAAAAAAAAAATAGCAAAAGTGTAACAGACCAAAATCTTTGAAAGAACAATGAAATGGTCAATAAACAACATAAAAGCAATTTTTTTTAAAAAGTGTTCAAAAATCAATTTCCTCTTCCTACGCATTTCTTAATACTTACTTGTTCATATTATTTTTGAATGTAATAGAAGTTTCATAAAAACAACCATAAAACAAACCAAAAGAAAACTCCCTAAAATAGGGTTTATGATTTCCGCGATGCTGAAAGCATCGACAGAAACGCAGAATCCAGTCATATAATACGTGTAAGGCATGTATAATGCCAAATTTTGGATGATTAAATCAAAAGTAGGTCAGTACATTTAAAACAAAATGTGACATGTACTAGTGTCTATGAATATTAAGCAGCAAAAATACTACTTAAATATGAATTTTGCATGTTCTGCCTGTCTCTGTGTGAATGAATGGCACAGACACACGGTTTCGTTTACTACAAACATACTAAAGCGTGCACGACACTCGCAGTGTTTTCAGCCTCTGCTGCCTTAATATAATACGAGTACATACGGAAAGGAAAGGAAGGAAGGAAGGAAAGGATGTGAAGTGTGGCCAAGTATGGTGACCCATACTTGGAATTTGTGCTCTGCATTTAACCCATCCAAGTGCACACACACAGCAGTGAACACACACACACCGTGAACACACACCCATGAACATGAACACATAAACAATCTCTAGAACTGCTCTGAGAGTCATTCCATGAACATTTTACAGTTTCTTTCAAGAAAAATCATCACTATATACACAAACTGAAAATTAAAGATCTTCACAGCAACCCATCAAAATAAAAGTTTGGTTTAACTTAAAGAAACTGTGACAGAAATATATTACTTAATGTTTACATATAATGTTTGGAATTTTATTAGTAGTAGTAGTAGTACTATCATTAGTACTACTACTACTACTACTACTAATTAAACTGCAACATTATTTAAGGAATATTTCACAGAAACATTATTTACCAGAATTTTAGCAGAGAAATGTAAAGACACTACAGTATTTTCAAATATAAATACAATTATTAATGATAATAATAATAATAAATATATAAATACATATACATATATAGTATATATACAGTAGTCAACAGTTGAGGTGGATCCAAAAAAGTTCAGAAAAGTTCAAGTCCAAAAACCAAAACAATACCTGTTCTTAGGACAACTTTGATGAACTTTTTTGATCCACTTCAAATGTGTGCGTGTTTGTGTGTCCATGTTTTAAATAAAATCAGTTAATTAGAAATAAAATGTATTACAATTTGATAAAAACCATTAAAATGGAACCCAGAAAATGTACTGAAAACATAGAATTTTATAAAAATAAAACTGAATTTGAGAAAAAAAACTAAATTTATAGGGGCATTAAAAAAAGTCATTCTTGTTAAACTTCTAATAAATTGCTGTTAAATGTTTGCTGTGTAAGTTTTATGATTTCAATTTAAACATGCTTGTTAAAAGTGTTAAATGTTAAAAGTCAGCATGAAATTAAAATTCACCATATCTATTTAAGGCATGTTACTAATCTTGTAGCAAATGATTTATGCATGTCTCAATCTTCTGCTGTAACAACAGACTCTTGTGAAATATGAAGGACTTCTCCAATAATTGTGTTCACTTTATCCTGTCTATTTCTTACGATAAACTGCAAGTTTGCATTCACATATGTTGCAATACAATCAACAATCGGTGGATTGAACCAAATCCCATCCTACATTTTTATTTCTTTATCGATAATAAATTTAATTCAGATTCTATATCACAATATGAAAGAAAACATGTCGCTAATTTTGTTATATTGTGATTTTAGCTACTATTGCCAATTAAAAACCTAAAAAATTAGCTGTAATACTTAATCATGTACATGGCAATAAAATAAATAAAATACCTAAGTATATTTTCCCTAATACTAAAACGGTACTAAACAGATGTTTTAATATAGAGTGTTTTCACAACGCATCATTAATCAGCCATATTGGCAGCACTGAATGTAAACAATGCCACTGAACCAAACGAAACTCGCATATTACGCTGATTACTGCTACTGAAAATGGTAATTATTGTCGTGTTTTTGGCTGTACTAATCGTTTGGACCGGGAAAAACATTTGGAGTACTATAGACTGCCAAAGTTCACAAATTAAGGAGAAGAGTGTAAAAATAAACTGAGGAACAAAAGGCATTTGTGGTTGACCAAACTGAACCAGGATTTTCAGGGCAAGAATCTTGAGAACATTCGTGCTTGTTCGTATCATTTCCGGTCAAGTAGGTGAAATATTAGGCTAATATCTTAATTAATACCGCTCGTACCTATCTTTACCACCTATTAACTTAAGATTGTCACAATCTTGCACCTTTTTCTGCTTACTAAGTCCTTCTCTATATGATTTAACAGCTTCCACACCTTTTTTACATGGTTTACACAGCATAAATTAGCAGAAAAACGTATTCAGTAGTACACAAACCACTACATTAACAATGCAATCGATGCTGTTGTTTACATCCGAGTATCGCCAATATGGCGGCACATCCGGATAAATGACCAAATCACACAAAAACATCACATTTTGACAAGCCATGATTACCAAACAAAAACTAAGATCCATTTAATAGTTAATTTGTTTCAGAAATACAGACAGTGGGGTTACTTACCAGTAAGGAAGGGCAGCAGTTCAGTCCGTGTTCTTTCCACACCCAGAGCCAGAGCAATAGTGGACAACTTCTTAATACTGTTCAGCCGCAACTGAGGATGTGCACAGAATTACATTGATAAACAAGGGTGCAAACCCTGCCTTACATTTACTGTTATGTTTCATTGCTTTATGCATAAAAATCAAGGTCAGTAGCCTCTTCCATGGCACTGGAGGACAGTTAAGTACCTCTCCTTAATTTAACACACATCATTACTGGAGGCTTCAAGACCTGACCTGGGTGTGTCAGCTAAACAAGACATCCAACTGTGGGACCAGGACCGAGAACCACTGTCCTGGATAATGACAAAATGACTGATATACTACTGTACACGTTTTAACACCCCAAAAAATGCCGCCAGATGAATTTTGAGGACCAGCCGGTCAATTTCAAGCTTTTGATGCCCAGATATAACTTCTATATAACGTTACATGTTTTATTTTAAAACGTCTTTAAATAGACATTTTAAAAATCCTTAATGCACGACGATCATTTTCTGAAAACAACTACATGGGAGAACACTGTGAAAAAGGTAAGGAGAAGAAAAAGACATTTCTTTTGTAAATGAACCGCTTGCACGGTTAGCGGCCAATGACGGAAGATGCTAATAAAAGGCGAATTTTCTTATTCATATGAATCAAACTCGGTTTCTCTTAGACTGATGTCTACCTGAACATCTTCATTCCTCAATTCATCGATTAAAACCGCGATGGGATAAAGCGAATCGTCTCCCTCTGCTCCTGCCATTTTAGACCTGGATGATCACTGCAGAGGCGTTGTGCTGCTCTCTATTTCCGCTCGCCGCAGGGGCTGATGGGAAAACACCCAACAAATTTAAAGTCCCGTAACAAATCATAACCACATGTGCAAATATTGATATAAATGCATGTAAAAATAAAATACCAATGAAATAAAAATAGCTTAAAACGACAAATTGGTTTGATATAACTCTTGTCAGACTCTCGTTACACTATATATTTGATAAAGTCATACCTCAAAGGTACATTTTGAAATCAGTGTGTACTTTAGAAACGCTGTTGTTAACAAGATTTTGGACTATAATATAAATTCATGTGCTATTTGAAGTCACGTGTTAGCAAAGTCACATTTGAGGCAATGATTCACATCTGGTCAATGAAAATGAACAGCTTATGGCGGGAAAGATTCAGAACACTTGGAATGCAGTGCATGAGTCATATGTACTACTGTAGTATTTTTAGAATAATTTTATTGTGCTTCTGCATACTTTTAAGGTTTGAACACAACAGTTCCAGTTCCCATTCATTCAAGCAACCACTAAAAATGCTGGTGTTGAACAGATGAATGGAAATAATGGTGAGGATTGTAATGAAATGATGGTAAGTAAATGTTGACAGATTTTTCGTATTTGTGTGAACCATCCTTTAAAATATCTTGAAGGGTTTGTTCACCCAAAAATTAAAATTCTATCATTAATTACCCACCCTCATGTTGTTCCAAACCCATAAGACCTTCGTTCAACTTTGGAACAACTTTGCGTACAGTGTTTGTACCATGCGTCATCAATCAGCCATATTGGCGGCACTGAATGTAAACAATGCCACTGAACCTAATGAAACTCGCATATTTTGTTGATTATTGCTGCTGAAAATGTTTGGTTATTGTCATGTTTTGGGCTGTACTAATCGGTCGGACCGGGAAAAACAGTTGGAGTACTATAGACTGCCAAAAGTTAAAACAAACCAAGAAGAAGAGTGTAAAAAACTGTCTGAGGAACAAAAGGCATTTGTGGTTGGTCAAACTGAACTAGGATTTCCAGGGCAAAAATCTTGACAACATTCATGTTTGTTCTTATAATTTCCAGTCAGGTAGATGAAATATTAGGCTAATGTCTTAATTAATACTGCTCGTACGTATCATTACCACCTATTAACTTAAGTTTGTCAAAATATTAAACCCTTTCCTGCTTAGTAAGTCCTTTCCTATATGATTTAGCAGCTTCCACATCTTCAACATATTCAATAGTACATTAACAATGCAATCCATGCTGTTGTTTACATCTGAGTATCGTCAGTATGGCTGTGCATCTGGGTAACTGACCAAATCGAGATGTAAGTGCAAACCCAACTCACAACTGATACATTCAAGGCCTAGAAAACTACTGGGACTTTGTTAAAATAGTCCATGTGACATCAGTGGTTTAACTGTAATGTTATGAAGCTACAAGAATACTTTTTGTGCACAAAGAAAACAAAAATGATGACTTTATTCAATGATTTCTTCCATACAGGTTTGAAACAACATAAGGATGAGCAATTTATGAGAATTTTCATTTTTGGGTGAACTATCCCTACTGATTAAAAAGGACTAGCTTTATTGGTGCCAGGAAATCAGTATGCTGTTTTATTATTTTTGAAAACACAACCATATTATATAGTTATTTATTTATATAAACATAAAAATAAAATCTGGAATTCTTTATTTTGACAAAGCTTTTATTATTTCACTTCATTCCAATGATATTAAATCAGAAATAATATTTAATATCCACATTCTGGGCACTCTAGATTCTGTTTAGTTCGTTAGATGACCCTAAAGAGCATGTAGAGGATGGCTGTCAGCTGTTAATAATCAAGTAGCTGGAGGCCACTCCGAATGACGTCAAGCATTCCTCCCTCACATCAGGCTCTCTCTGATCCAGCCCTGCTCCAGATCGCCTGTATACTCTCTCCTCAGATGCCTCCCTCATATTTTCCACTCTGAGCTTATTAATGTTAGAACATGATTCCGGTACTCTCTCCTCAAAGGTCCAGGCCCCTCCAGGTGTGCGCAGACCACCCTTGGCCCTTGTTGTTTATATAACGTCAAGCTAAGCTCTTTCATGTGCACCACACTTTTAGGAACCACTGGGAAGGAAAAGATTTAGCCTGCACCCCCTATGCCCTCATCTCAAGGATAAACATGATCCTGAAGTACATGCATACTTAAGCCTGTGTGCATAGTGACGGTGTTTCTTTCACATATGGGAAAACCATAATATTTTATGCTACAGAAGTGCAGGGGTGATTGCGACACTTTTTGGGTTTTGCAAATCTGCTCAGAACATATTTAGCCTAAAAGGTTCACATTTTGGACGTGTAAGTTAAAGGGATAGTTCACATAAAAATGAACATTCTGTTATTAATTACTCAACCTGATGTCATTCCAAACCCGTAAGACCTTTGTTCATCTTTAAAACACAAATCCGAGAATCTCTCTGACGCTCCATAGACAGCAATGCAACTGACACTTTCAAGGCCCAGAAAGGTAGTAAGGACATCGTTAAAACAGAAGAAATCGTTGAACAAAGTCGTTAATTTTGTTCTCTTTGCGCACAAAAAGTATTCTTATAGCTTCATAAAATTACGGTTGAACCACTGATGTCACATGGACTATTTTAACAATGTCCCTTGAACCTGTCAGTTGAGTTGCTTTCTATGCAGGGTCAGACAGCGTATTTCTCTCCTGATTCAGATGAGAGGACTCTCATTGTAGCCAGAAACAACTGTTTGAAGTTAAAACATCTTGATGCATTGCTTTTATCAGCTGTTTGGACTCTCAATCTGACGGCACCCATTCACTACAGAGGATCCGTTGGTGAGCAAGTGATTTAATGCTAAATTTCTCTTAATCTGTTCTGATGAAGAAACAAACGCATGTACATCTTGGATGGTCTGAGGGTGAGTAAATTGTAAGCTAATTTTTCATTTCTGGGTGAACTATTCCTTTAAGTAAGAGCCTGTGAAAATTTTAGCAAAAGCACTGTATTATGCATTAAATCATTTCCAATGTTACATTTACATTTACGTCTGTTATCATATTTGTATTTCTACTTCTTTCTGGGTATATGAGAACACACCAGTGTCTTGGATAATCCATTTGCATAAATTACTTCATCATGTCTGATTAGATGTTGTGCTTGAACTGTGGCTGAAAAAGTATAGTCATTACCTGGGAAAGAACATTTGTTCTTTGAATTAATCCCCTTGTCCTTTTTCGTTTCCTGATGTATTGCTTGAAAAATACATGGGTGAATCCTGACAATCAATTTTCTGCAATTTTACAGCTCAATTTGCACAGCTAAGATTTCGTTTAGTGTATGTGCAATTACCATATACATACTGATGACCTTGGAAATTAAAAAGACATACAATTGTTAAAATCACAGTACATTTTCCAAACTGACATAAACATATTAACTGCAAGCAGATGAACCTATCCTGGTGGACATGATGTCAGCAGTTAATTGGACGAATGTTCATCCAGTGGAAATACATTTACCCTCACACCTCATCCACAGAATGTTCACCGTTCGCTCGACTTCTAGACCACAGACCACCAACTTGGAGTGAATGACTCATGCCTGAAGATGTGGGCTGGTGACAGGTTACAATTTAGACTGAACAGTACTGGTGATCGCCATTCAAACAGCACACGACCGTCAGGGTCAGTATTACAGATAAGTATTGTATATTGTCCCTGCACAATAAGCATGATGTCGGTGAGTCATTTTTCAAAAATAGCTAGAGCGCTAATAAGCAAGTAGGCACAGTGAAAGACAACAAAGCAAAGGAAGAATGGGCTCAGGGTCACAGGAAAAGGAGGACAGATGTAGGTAAAGGATTGCTTGACTTGTCATAATATGGTCAGTTTTTGAACTGAATGACACTTTTATTGTTACAGTGTCATTTGAAGTTATTATAGTGGAAAACACCCGAAAACTATTTCTTTACTGTCCCTATTAAGGAAACCCTATTGTAATTGTTGGAATGAGCAGGATCAGCAGTCTCCATGTAAATTTGATTGTGCAGACCAAACTGTAAGTCGTAGAGACTTGAAACTTGGAGGGATGGTAGTATTCACTACATCTACAACGTCACCAAGGCTCACCCCAGTCGTCCTTATGGGGGCGCTACAGCGATCAAAAGTACGAAATCACTCAGAACTCCAAACCTGTTTATCGTTTGGGTATTTTTGAAAAACTTCAAAACGTTTGCGAACTAGTCCTAGGTTTTTCGCCCGATCAGAACCAAACTAATGCAGGCAGATTATCTGGAGAATGAATATCAATAATAATGGAAAAAAGTTTAACTTTTGAATTTTTAACTTAAATTTTGAGCACCTATTAGACAAGGTTAACAGAGGTCACTAGGAACGAAACTCAGTGGGCCTGTTTGACGCACGACTCTGAAGGTCTCTGAGAAATTTGAGAGAAATCGGGCACTGGGGGCGATATTGCATTCTCTTAAGAGGTTGTATATTGCACTTTTTTTACACGTGCTCATGATGTCTATATCATACGATAGACCCCCTCATTCCAGACAACTTTGCCTCTAGAACTACTGCTGTCAATCAAACCGATTGTTAAATGATTGAGAAAAAAATACTTTTGCAAACTAGTCCTAAGTTTTTCGCTCACTCTGAAAACCCTGCAGTACAATTCTCTGGACTCTCTAGGTCAATAATTATCAATTTTGGGAAGCTATAATAAAGTTGTTTAGAAAAGGGGCCTGTCCAAATATACCTAAAAGCCTATAAAGCCTAAACAAAAACTCAAAACTTCACAAAACCTGCTGAGCACATGCAACTGGTGATTCTAAACAAGCATGCAAAGTTTTAGGAAGATCAGACCACAGCTGGGGCTACAAAAGTCATAAACGTTAATAAACATATATTTCTATAATATATTACCTTGATTTGCCAAACATGCTTTTTTAATCATTGATTTAGGTGGTTACGGACTTGCTAAATAATATGTTTTGTCTTTTTGTCATATGTGTTTAAATGTCTTAAAGTGCTTAAACTCCAGGTGATCGCTGCTTGCGATATTTCTGAATAATTATTGCTGTTAACGCTTTTTTGTTGTAGACCACATTCTGAACATTTAGCTGCACATGGGCTGTTATTTATAAACAACACACAGTTTTACTGTAAAAAGCATTTTCGTAGCTTTGTAACATTACGGTTGAACCACTGATGTCACATTAACTATTTTAACGATGTCCTTACTACCTTTCTAGGCCTAGAACGTGTCAGTTGCATTGCTGTCTATGCAGGGTCAGAAAGCTCTCAGATTCATCAGAAATATCTTCATTTGTGTTCCCAAGATGAACGAAGGTCTTATGTGTTTTGAACGACATGAGGGTGAGCTATTAATGACAGAATTTTCATTTTTGTGTGAACTATCCTTTTAACATTACAAATATTCATGCACTTCTTCAAAGTGAAATCCTGATAACACATTGCAGAAGCTTCCAGAGCTGAGCGCTTCAGTAGTTTTCAATCATCTGTCAGATGATGCACAGCCAACCTCCCCCTCATATTTGCGCAGCTTATAAAAGTGCGTTGCTCTGTTTGTTTGACGTGAACTGGGAGAAGATGTGAGGAGAGACCTGAAACAGAGCAGCTGCTGCCACAGACCAATTAGCTAGAGACTCGCTCTGCTCTTCCGAATCAATTACTGCAGCCATTTAGCAGCAGAGGCAGACGATGGGCTAAGCTGACACTTGCTGACGTCAAACCTGCGTCCCATAAGGCTCTGCAGGCGGAGGTGTGATAGCAAGGATGTGAAAGTGAGGGAGGGCAGGGGGTTGACTGCTCAAATCAAAGCTTCTCTGAAAGCTGTTTTCCCCCCTGGATCATACATCCGTCTCCTCCTCCTTTTTCTGAGTATGGCTAAGACATGCATTGACGTCACGCTGTAAGGCCTATGAGTGTTTAACAAAAGTGATGGAGAAGCATGGTGCTGCTGAACGGTGTTTTTTTGGGCCCTGGATTACTTTGAACTGAGCACAAGAGACTGGTTGCTCAAACACCTTTTATATTATGAAACAACACAGCAGTGTGTTATGTTTTTAGGCAAAGGTCAGACGAGTGCTGTTATGAAACCCAGGCTGTAATAAGGTTATCTGTCTAGTCCAATTTTTACAGTAGACTTTCATTACATAATTTAAAGTATTTATATTAGTCATAGCCTTAAAGGGATAGTTCACATAAAAATGAAAACTCTGTCAATAGTTATTCACCCTCATGACGTTCCAAACCCGTAAGGCCTTCAACACAAATTAAGATATTTTTGATGAAATCTGAGAGCTTTTTGACCCTGCATAGACAGCAATAAGGCACAGAAAAGTGCATTGTTCAAATAGTCCCTTTAAGCAACAAGAACACCCTAGAAACTGGCTATCAGCATGCTAAAACCCACTCAGAACTGTTTAGCAGCCACCTAGAAATGCTTTAACCACCCAGAAGGTGTTAACAACTGCATATTATTATGCTAAAAACTGCTCAGAACACCCACACTGCGTCCGAAATCAAATACTTCCATACTATATAGTACGCGAAAAACAGTGTGAATTCATAGTAATCGAGAAACATTAGGTGTAAACTACCTGGATGATCTACTACTTCTGCCAGGATTCTAAGGCTATGTTTACACTAGTGCGTTTTCATTTTAAAATGCATTTTAAAACTTTTGCAACAGTTACAATTTGCGTCACGTGCACTGTACACTGACCCTCGTGTACACGTAAAAAAAAAAACAAGAAAAGTATACTTTAGGCCGTACAGTGCTGTGAGTATTTAAGACATACTGGCATACAGAAATCATATGTAATAACATGTAGCAGATCTATACAGGTGGAGCTGGGGAGGTGGAGCTCTAAAAGCATGCTGTGAATGCTCTAATGAACGATAACCAGCTATTTAAATGTAAACCAGCAAGCTCACTGGCTGTGTATGCAACATGAACCAGTCAACTTGTGCCAAGTAAAGCTTTAAAGCCCAAAGTATACATCGTTTTTGTAGGGGTAGGCTAGCGTATGCATACAGTCGATTGCGTAGCCTTTCAAAGTATACTCTATTTGACGTTGTGTGCTAATGTGATTGTTTGAAAAACCCTCTAGCTCACCGGCGCTTGTCAATGTGAGCATCCGTTTTTGTTACAGTTTCCGCTATTTTGTTGTTGTTGTTGTTCTGTGTCTTTAGTTTAGTTTTCTACTGTAGGACAGTGTTGCCACCTTGTGGAACAACTGATTACTGCAAAACAAATTCCTTCACCAAAATGTGTGACCTGCACATAGTAATTGGGTGGTGTGCATACGCTGACCCTGATACCCACATACGCTGATATTTTGGGCTATACAGTGCTGTGAGTATTTTATATTGCTGATGAACAAATAGCATATATAAGCCATAGCAGATCTATACAGGTGGAGCTGGGGAGTTGGAGGGTTTCAGAGGAACTGAATGCTAACCAGCTATTTAAATGTAGAGCAGCACGCTTATTGGCTGGGTATGCAAAGTGAACTAATCGGCTTGTAGTTTAAAGCTGTGAATATCATCAGTTTGCGTTAATGACTCATCAGCCTGCGCTATCTAGAGTTTCATGATAGAACTTGACATATTTTCATATTCATTTTACTGTTCCTTCAGAATCAGGTTAGTAACTACAATCAAATTTGAAGAAATTATATCAAGCAGCTCATAACTATGATAATGTCAGGGTCAAGTTATCCTGTGTTTGCCATTCAAAGTGTATTTATCCACATGAGGACACTTGAGTAAGTTCTTCTAGTTTTGCTAGATAAAAACCTCACTTTTTGAGGATGCTTCATTTGAACGCTTCCCTAGATGATCACATGCAAATTTTCAGCAGTGATGTTGGTGAAGCCTCCAGTGGTGTCAAGAAAATCCAAATCCTTTACGTCAGGTTGCCATGGCAACCGCAGCAGATTGACCCATGATTCACTTGGTGGCTAATTGAAGCAAAGTGTGTGAGAGGGTCAGCCTGGATGCACAACTGATTTGGAGAGCAATCCGGGAAACGACGCGTACGGGCTGCAGGAGCTGTCCATTAACCTTGAAAGATTCTCAGCAGAGGGCATGGTAATGAGCGCCATGGGGTCCACCATGATGCTTAAACTACATGTCATTCGACTTCACCTTGAGAAATTTTTACTATAATTGTAATTTTTTTTAAACAGTAAAAAAATCTGATAAGGTTTTATATACTAATTATAGCTGCAAGAAAGTCATAATTAAGGTCATTAATCTTAAAATTAATAGTATTAATAGTTACTAAACGGATAGTTCACCCAAAAATGAAAATTACCCCATGATTTACTCACCCTCAAGCCATCCTTTATGTATGTGACTTTCTTCTTTCAAACGAATACAATCAGAGTTATTATAAAAGGTCCTGGCTCTTTCAAGCTTTATAATGGCAGTGAATGGGTGTTAAGATTTTGAAGCATTCATCCATTATAAAAAGTGCTGCAAAAGGCTCCAGGGGGTTAAAGGGATAGTTCATCCAAAAATGAAAATGTTAAGTTTATCTGCTTACCCCAGGGCATCCAAGATGTAGGTGTCTTTGGTTCTTCAGTAGAACACAAACAAAGATTTTTAACTCAGACCGTTACAGTCTGTCAGTCATATAATGGCAGTCAATGGGATCCATACCTTTGAGGGACAAAAAAAACATACACAGACAAAACCAAATTAAACTCTGCGGGTCGTGACAATACTTTGAGGTGTTAAAGAGGTCATTGGATGCCCATTTTCCACAAGTTGATATGATTCTTTGGGTCTTAATGAAAAGTCTAATATACTTTGGTTAAAAATTCTCAGTGGTTGTGTAAAACAGCACCCTTTTTACCTTGCCAAAATTAGCTCTGCAAAAATCATCCTGTTCTGGTCAAGGCTGCTTTAAATGTTAATGAGCTCTGCTTGCCCCGCCCCTCTCTTCTTTCTGTGGAGTGACGAGCCTGTTTACTTTAGTCGCATTTAGCTGCTAAACTTGCTAACTAACACATTATTAGGAAAGGTGATCGCAAAGATTCATAAAAAAACCTTATGCTCACTTCTGCTGTAAGTGAAGATGGATCACTCAGTTTGCTACTCCGCCCAATTGCTACTCATAGCATTTCGGCAGATAAAATACACGTTTTTTTGTCAAGGTTCCCCTGGTAAATTAGCATTTCAGAGGATAAATATGACATAATTGGGGTCGCTTCAACCCACAGACAGTGTTAAAGTAGCCCAATTCCATGGGAAAACTGGCAACACTGCATAGGTGTAGTGTAACATGGTTTCATTCATCAAAATCCTCCAACATTTTTCTTTACAAATCCTTATTTTGTACTTCTGATTCGTGACCAGTATTTTTTTTTTTTTTGCTCTCTCCTCTCCGCGTTCTCCCACGTCCTACGTCATCCACTGGAACTCCACATGCATACAACAGTTTTAAATATAGATATTTTTCTTACACAAATGCATCGATTTCCCTCAGAAAGCCTTTATTAACCCCCCGGAGCCATGTGGAGCACTTTTTATGATGGATGGATGCACTTTTTTGGGCTTCAAAATCTCAACAGCCATTCACTGCCATTATAAAGCTTGGAAGAGCCAGAACATTTTTTAATACAACTCCAATTATATTTGTCTAAAAGAAGAAAGTCATATACAGCTAGGATAGCTTGAGGGTGAATAAATCATGGTGTAATTTTCATAGAAGTTACCTTTAAACCAAACTGTACCTGTTGCGAAATCTGCATGAGAAATGTTTTGCCTTCTCGTAAACCTTGTGGATTCCTTTGAAATGACTTGATTTTGCCCATTAAAAATTTGCAGAACAATGGTTATGGTACAAATGGTACCACAACAGGAATTCACGCAGGCAGCAATTTCATGTGAAGTCACGTGATTTCACAGTGGGTTCAAGTTGGTCAAGTGAATTTGTGATTGCAGACAGGAAGCTGGTGGTTTGAAAGTGACTTCTGTGTGAGCAGAGCTTCATACATTGCCACACTATTGAAAACAGCACAAATTTGGATGAGATTTAGTAAATGTGACCAAACCTTTAATAGTGTTTTTTTCTCCTTTATAAGTTGCTTTGGATATAAAAGAATGAATAACTCTAAATATAATAAATGCCTGCCGTCATTTAATGCTGGCGTGCAAAGCTATTATTAAAGCAGAATGAATGACTGACAACATAACTGAAGTAAGTGATTCATGTTGAAACTGGAGGGAATCACCACACTTCAGTACCAACTTTGAGGATGTATCACACTTCCTCTGTTGGGCCCATTTATAATCATCTTCAGGATATGATCTTTTTCTAGCTCTGAAAAATGATACTTATCAGTCGCCTCCAAGAACCAACACGTGACTGGTGACTCACGGATATGATGTCAATACGGAGCTAAAACCACATGCACGCTTCAGTGTAATCTCTAGCTATATGCAATTTGCACAGTGATGCACACATCTGATCCTCTGTAAACCATACCTGCGTCATATACATTATCCCTGCCAGACCAACAGATCATATGGATTACATTTAACTCAAAACTGTAGCTCATTCCTGAATAATGGGTTTTAGTATTGTGAGGTATAGGCTGAAATAATTCAACCCAATTTCTGGTAATGCCCTCTTATCTTATGATAGAGACAAGCATCTCTACACCATCACAATATGACGTCACTATGAAGTGCTCTGCAGGCAGAACTCAAGAACTCAATAAAGAAGGATTATTGGATTGACCTGCATGGCTAAGGTAGTTTTGACATGGTTAACTTGAAGAAGGAATATAGCCAACACAACTGTGTAATTGTAGAGTAATGTGAACTTATTAAAGATGAAATCAAACATAAGATCAGTGTTCTTCCTTCTAGGTGAAATCGGAGGTACTTCATCAACTGTGTACTGAACAAGCAGATAAAGTATGCAGCTGAATCCTCAAGGGAAGATTTTGCTGTTAAACTTATAAAACATAAATTATGACTGTAATATCAAACAATTATAGGCCTGACAAAAGATTTATTACATGGCTTAACATGTTTAGTTCACTTATTTTGTATAGATGACACTTTTTTCAGCAGCTTTACTCATTTTCTACAACATTATGGCACACCATCAAATGTCTTACTTTTTTTCCCCCATTTATTGATTGACAAGTCTCCTGTCAGGAAATTGGGAGTAAACATAATGTTACTGTAGTCTAGATGTGAACATGCATTAATTCATCTCACTCACAAAAAACAGATTCAGTATTCTTCAAAACAAATAAAAACAGTGAAATGCAAACTCTGAATATGACCCAACCCCGCAATAATATGTTAAATAAAACAAATATCCTTTATGTATTTAATCCCATTTTATTAACCAGTAACTTTGCTGCTGACCTTCGATTATGCAAATCAGCCATACTAATAAGCAAAAATTACTTTAGATAAACTAACATTTGTGCTTCATTTTTTTTTTATAGCTGAAGAGTGATCTCATGCATAAATCTACTTTTCTTTAAGCCTGAGGTGAATTTCACTTTTGGTGTAAAAGCTTTACATTATAATTGTTTTATATTAAAAACAAAGAAGCAAGCCCGGCCCAGATTTAAAAATTAAGGCAAAAGTAACGTAACGCATTACTTTCCATAAAAAGCAACTAACGTAATTACTTACTTTTTCAGGGAGTAATGCAAAATTGTAATGCATTACTTTTAAATGTAACTTTCCCCAACACTGTTTGTAATGATGATCATTCTGATATTATTGATCATTCTGAAGAAAAGTTCTGAATTAAAAGCAACGCTCCGGCTTGGTGTCAATGAAGGGGCACCAAATTGCCCAAAAACATCACAGTATGAAATTGGAACAGTCACAAAGAGACCAAAGGGCACAGCCTTCAACGGATCCGCCTGAAATTCCCCTCAGCGAATCGAAGTCTGAACAGCGTGTTCCTCTGAGCTTTGTGTTAATGACAGTGTTTTACCGAAGACCCAGAACAGCTCAATCTCTCAGCTGATGAAAGCTGGCCACATTTAATTTGATTTCATTATGAAGCTTGGCAGCTTGAAAGTGTTTGATAATTTTCAGAGTTGTTTTGAGTCGCCGTGCCAGGCTGTTAGCAAAGGGCAGTGTTCATTACCATAGAGACGCAATGTTCTTTACGCCGACTGCTCCGTGTTTACAGCGGAAGATGGCAGCCGGTGATCAGGATAATGACTGGTCATCCCACACCGATACATACCGCTTGTACAACTCACGTGGACTCCGTGGAACGAAGTGAGCGATAACGGTAAACACGGACAAACTCAAGTCTACTACTCTCAGGGGACTTTAGCTACTAATAAAAAACAGGTCCGTCCAAAGTCAGCTTTAATGATATAATTACATTTATATGACATGAAGGTTTGACCTTTGGCAGTTTAGTGCAAATGAATCAGTGAAAGCGGACACATTAGCAAGGGGAAGTAGCCATTATCGGTAAATGTCGGAAGTAAACAGTAGCGAAATACCATTTACTGTAGGTGTTTACAAGCTACCGTACAAAACAAGTCGTTAAAAGACAATCAGCCGGCCTCGCTTTGAGATTGTCGTCTGATAGTGCAACAGTGCCACCTTCCGGACAACTGCCATATGACAACTATTCATTCAATTTGCAATGAACACACAATGCTGATTGGCAAACATATATATAAAATAGTCAGAACTAGCAGGTTCAAGTATGAGTGTATGACATAATGCAAGTATATAAACTGTTTTCACTCATTTCAGTTTCACACATGGCAGAAAAATACCTGAGTTTTTTTTTCTTTGACATTAAAAATTGTTCAGTCTGCAAAGTAATAAAAAATGTTCAAAGATATTTAAAAGTGTTTAGAAAACACATAACCTCATAAAAATTAGACAAATTCTCCTGGATGCAAACCAAGCCATCAAGTGTCTGTTTGGTGAGGTATAAAGATCAACTTAATGACTGATCGGAGTTTCCCAAATATGAATGATATGCTCAGTTAAAAAAAAATGTGTTTACAGTCAGCATAGTCAAGCAGGGCAATTATATCAAACAGTCAGGCATCAGAGCTGTCCTCTGATCTCTCCTCATTCGCCACTTTCCAGTTTTTCCTCTTTTTCCTTTGAGGTTCGGTCAGCGTGTCTGTTTCGGGGCAGTCTCTCTTCCTGTGCGTTCTCGTCCTTGTGTCTGAACGGCTGTCCTCCGTGTCGCTGTCTTCAGTTCTGTCTTTGTTTTTGTGCTCCTTTTTCCTACGTTTGCTTTTACCTCCCTTCCTCCTCTGTTTCCTCCTGACGGCGTCCTCCGCATCGCTGCAGGTCTCAGAGCCTGAGGCAGCAGTTTTCCTTTTCTTCTTCTCCTTTTTCTTTTTCTTCTTCTTAGATGACTTCTTGGAAGACTTCTCTATGTCAGCGTCTAGTTTGTTCTTGTGTTTTTTCCTTCTGTGTTTACTGTCGCTGCAGTCTTTTTCTCTGAAATAAAAGAATAAATATAGTATTAAACAAGCGAAATACACTAACGGTCAAAAGTTTTTGAACAGTAAAATTTGTATTGTTTTTAAAGAAGACTCTTCTGCTCACCAAGCCTGCATTTTTTTGATCCAAAATATAAAAAAAAAGTTGAGTACATTTTCTTCAGGATTCTTTGATGAATAGAAAGATCCAAAGATCAGCATTTATCTGAAATAAAAAGCTTTTTTTATACACTATACCATTCAACCAGTCAGTAAAATTTTTTTGGAAAGAAATTATAGAAATTAATACTTTTATTTAGCAAAGATGTTTTAAATTGATCAAAAGTGATGATAAAGACATTTATAATGTTACAAAAGATTTCTATTTCAGATAAATGCTGTTCTTCTGAAATTTCTATTCATCAAATACTACTACTCAGCTGTTTTCAACATAATAATAATAATAATAAATAAACATTGAAGAACATTTACAATTTTTGAGCAGCAAATCAGAATATTAAAATGATTTCTGAAGGATCATGTGGCTGGAGTAATGATGCTAAAAATTCAGCTTTGAACTCACAGGAATAAATTATATTTGAAAATATATTCAAATAGAAAACAGTTATTTTAAATAGTAAATATATTTCACTATTATAATAATTACAGTAATACTTTAATATTACTGCATTTGCTGTATTTTGGATCAAATAAAAGCATGCTTACATTAAAAATCTTACAGTTCAAAAGCTTTTGACCTGTAGTATATGCTGCTAAAAAATTTTGAACAATTTTATATATTGAAAATATCAATTAAATTATTAAAGAATTAAATTTCAAGATCTGTATTATTTTATTATTAAATAAATTAATTTTAACTTAATGTTTTTTTTGTTTTTTTTTTTAAATACAATTTAGTATTATATATTTGCTTGAAATACATTTTTTTTTTATAAAACTCCAAAATAATATGCTTAAAAAGCTTTAGATAGTGGCAGGACAGGAATATATAAATATGGTTAAACACGCAAAATTATGCCATTAGAATATTTAGAATTTTAAAAAATTATTTATTTTAAGATTCAATGGAAAAATAGACTGTATAGCAGGGATCTTTAACTTTACACACAGTTTACACATAGTACACAGTACTGTTATGATGGTTAAATTAATTGCATAGTTATTAAAATAACCATATACAGTCTTACATTTGTAAATGTGTTCTTTTTACCTTTAATGAAATGTAATGTATTTTTATTTTATTTTACAATGCATTATTTATTAAGACTGCTTCTCCTTACCCATCAGAATTAAATTCCTCTGGATAAAGTTCTTTAAAGCCACTGTGGCCCCACCTGAAGAAACAGAACACGGCTTTGTGATCACAGGAAATGCCTCAAGCGTACAATATAATAAACAATAATACAATAACAAACAGCAATACCTGTCAGGATCATTGGCTTCAAACTCATACAGTTTTCGCGTCCAGTATCGCGCCTCCCTCTCATCTTTCTCCGACATCTCCTCTCTCCTGTCTCCTAGCCGGTCTCTCATGGACCCCTCTGAGTCGTCCAAATAACGGTCACAGTGCATGCGGCCCCTAAGTGAGAATTACACATGGTCACTAAAGAGAAAAAGACATCAGGAGCCAAAAAAAAAAAGTTGTCCTGTCTGTACTTGTGCTTTGGGAAATGAGTAGACGAGGTTTGTCGCTCAAGATCCCTCAATTTCCACATCTCAGACTCCTCTTGAATCTGCAGTACAAAGACTGATTTCAGCTGATATAAAATGCTGAAATATTGCAAATGAAAAAGGTTCATAAAAATTCATATACCTTGTTATGGGCATCTGTGTGTCTGATGACATTTCGGAGCAGTACTTTACCCATAGACACCTTCGACATGATATCAAACCTTCAAACAACACACCACAGCAGAGATTTTATATATATATATATATATGTTACATAATTTACAGAAGTCTGTTGTCTGAGAAGCTAAGAACTTAATATCTATTTTGGACAGAATCGCTTTTTTGGATACCCCGCTGGATATGAAAAAATAAGCGAATAAATGCCGAAATAAACTAGACTTGACACGTTTCTGTCATTTAAACATGAGTTTGGCAACAGCTCTATTGACATTAGTTCACTAATTGTATTTCCCTGACGTTTTCCTACTAGCTAACACTACTGTTTAGCTAAACTTAAGGTTTACTTAGTTAAAGTACAGTCATAAAAACGGAAGAAAAATTCAAGATTAAGCAGCATAGTGTTTTAAAACAGAATAAAGGATGAACTAACCTTTCTATTTTTAAATAATTTTAAAATGTAGAAAGCAACGGAAACGTGGCATCAAAACAAGCAGATTGTAGTAACTTCCTGCGCAACCTACGCGCATGAGTTATTTCAAAATAAAAGTACTGAATAAGCAAAAACGTTAATTCATAATAAAAGGCCAAATTTTTAATTGCGTTCTTCTACATATTAGAAATGCTATTTGAAAATCATCTGAAATACTGAAAATAATGACTTTTTTAAAGAGTAGAATATGCATGTTTTTCACAAACTGTTTTGAATATTCATTTATGTTCATCTATGATAAACAACGACACACATAAGCAGAACATATCCACCTTGTTTTTTTTGCATGAAAGCGGGTGCGGCCGTTTGTGAATTAAATGTGTCTGGTTTCTGGTGTTACTGCTTCCAGCTATTTTTAGCTGTACAAAACGCTTGTTTTGCTGCTTGATATTGCAAACGTGTAAGTCTTACCATATTATTTTAATGTATTATCTTAATTATGAACACACTGGTTTGTAGTGCAAACAGTTTAATCGTTTACTGCACTTTGTAATTCTTCTCTGTATTTCTCTACAGCGGCTAATGAACTGGAAATCTCACCCATTCATAGAAAACAGCTTACATTTGCAACATGGGTGTCACTATGCCATTTTTAGGGGGGGCTATAGCCCCCCTAAACTGACCACTCAGCCCCCCTAAAATTTTGGGGGGAGCAATCGGTTCCCCATCTATGTTTTCGCTGTGTTCACCCCTCATCACACCACAACTGTTTTCTCCAGCAAAAATGAAGCACATAAACGCATACAGTGCCCTCCACTAATATTGGCACCCTTGGTAAATATGAGCAAAGGTGGCTGTAACAATAAATCTGCATTGTATATCCTTTTAATCTTTCATTCAAAAAATTCACAATATTCTAACCTATCATTCAAGTAAAA
>JAHKKF010521044.1:0-46547 GCA_019740295.1 Labeo calbasu | reverse complement strand
CCCCCACCCCTACCAAACAGCTGGTTCATGTATAATTGGGCTTTTATTGCAGTTAAGTATTTTGAAAACCTCACTAACCCATTTCACATTTGAAAGATCTGAAGCCTGTAAAACTGCCTGTTAGCCCGCAGGCTAATCACTGCAATCAATAATGACAGCCATAATAATTACTCTGATCCAATAACTGTGAATAAACAGTTCCAGTTCACCAGTTCCAGACCAGTTCACCAACTGATATCTTGGGACATACTCGAAAATTGATATAACACTATGTTGTTAAAAGTGTTAATCTATATGTCTTATACAAACAAACAACTGGTACTTATCTGTACTTCACTAATTAGGGTGTAGAGAAATTGAGTAAAACACTGAGTCACATGAATCAAAGCAGTTATAGCAGCTAAAAATTTGCATTTAAGTGAATATTAAGTAACATTAATTTAGTTAGCAGTGTTTGTTTCTCTGCACAGTCAACCAACACGGTCTGAGGTCTCTAACAATCCGAGACTGAATGTTAGGAAAATGCAGCGCTGTGGTTTACCAGCTAATGCAGCATGAAGCTCTTATTTGTAAACACAGCAAGTGTATTTGATGCCCGTAGGGAGCTAGTGTGGTTAGCATTAACGTAAGCGTATTGATTGTAACATTATCACATTTAGTCCATTAGCCACTGCTGGTGCAGCTGGACTTGCCTGGTCTCACAGGGCATTAACCAGTGTGCACGAGTGCTCAGAAAGATTGGGCTGTTGAGGTACAGTCATCAGCACATGAGCATTTATACAGCATGTACACACTCATAGCTAATGAAATGAATGGTGGGAACAATTCTATAGAGACCCACAACAATTCCAGTAAGATTAATGCAGAATCCAGTATCATATTTTAGCATTTCATGTCACAATAATAAAAAAAATAAAAATTAAATTACATTAAATACCATGATTTACGTAATGCAAGTGGGCTATTCATTCTCCAAAAAGAAAAAAAGCCTGATCCTTTGCTCTGCTGCGCATTCTGAAACTGAACAGACAAGAGTTCACACCAAGAGCAACTCATGTTGACAGGAAAGAAATGAAAATCTGCTCACACTACAAAAAATGAAAGAAAGGAGAAAGAGGCCAGAAACCGTGTAAGGGTTTATCAAACAAGTCATTTTAACAGTAACAGACAAGTTTTGTTCCCACACAGGTCAGGAAAGACGGCAAGGTTTACTACTCTGCCAAATGCTTGTTCATTTCTCATGCCTTCATCTAAAAGAAGAAAAATATATGATGGGAGAAAAAAAGATTTATGATTGACATGGGTAACACTTTGCAATAGATTTACAATTGAAGTAGACTTCACAGTTACGCCACTTGCAGCTGTACACGCATTGTGCTGGCAGAAACACACAGATAAAAATGTGGAGGGAAATGGGTAAAATCCATGGAATAAAATAAAAAACGTATTGTTGTGCCTTTGGGTGTCAAAATCAGAAAGCGAATCATTTTTATAGAATACTGTCGTCAAAGATGCCATTTGAAGCTAAACGCAGACATTCACGCAATGGACAAACTATAGATGAAACCTGCCATGATTACCTTACTATTAAAGCATAAACTTGATTTAAACAATAGGTCTACATAATATTCACATATGCAGTTTATAAGGGACATTGTATTAGCTCTACATTTATAGCATGAAATACTATTTAAACCTATAATATTTTACATAACATTTACCTATTTTTTTTCACAATTGCATTTTTTTTTTTTTAAGATCCATTTTTTGGCAGGATAGATCAGAATTGACAGGAAGTGAGGTGGGAGAGAGGGAGGTGAGACCGGGAAAGGTCCTCGAGTCGGGGTCTGAACACGGGACGTCCAGTGCGCAGCGGTGCTGTATGTCGACGTGCTGCCAACAAGGCTATCGGCGTTGACATGAATGCATTTTTATCTACTAGTTCGGACTTTATAACTTGATTTAACTCAACAATAGCGAGTTTGTTAGTTCTAAGGAAACAAAAAAAGCCAAAAGTGTGGGATATAAACTCATGATTCTGAGCTGAGGTGAAAAGAGAGAATGATAAATAGATTTTTCTTATCTTAATTGTGAGATAAAATCTCGAAATTGCAAGAATAAAGCCATAATTTTGAAATATAAACCTACCTTTTTTATTCTTTAATTCCATGGCTTCCATTTTGTCATTTTCGGCCACCAGGTAGGCTCCGTCCACAAAAAAACGTCAAACACGAAGTTGGTCCATAAGATTCAATTTGTGACCAGTGACCAACTACAATAACAATGATGTTTTTAAAGCAGGCGGTAGCCTGTTACATTACAGTACATAAAATATCACTTATCACATAAACAAAGTAATGTGAAAAGACTGATAGGACGATGGCAAATGACTTGCAGTTCCTGAGCACCACAGACAAGGTAAAATGTGTGGTAAGTACTGCCGCTCCGTAGTATACACAGAGTTTGTGTGATAATAAATCTCGAAAGTGAAAGTAAAAAGCGAGCAACATTCAAAAGCGATTTCAATGCATCACGTATTTATTCACTTCATGGGTTCCGTAATACGTCATTTTCTTTCTGAACATTCGGCATCATCTATCGACCCAACCAATTAAAAGCTCCTGAAAAAATGGATCCCTGTTTCCACAAAAAATATTAAGCAGCAACCCTAACTGTTCTCAGAGTTGATAATAATAGGAATTGTTTCTGAAACACCAAATCAGCATATTAGAATGACTTCTGAAGGATCGTGTGACACTGAAGACTTAAGAACGTTTAAAATTTTATTAATTCACCCTGTTACTGTTGTTACAGTACTTTTGATCAAATAAATGCAGCCTCTGTGAGAATAAGTGACTTCTTTAAAAAAAAAGCTACTATATATTTAAGAATTAACATTAAACAAGATAAATGTTGTGAAAAATACTGAATCTATACAGATTTACCAAAATTGTAAATTGTTAAAAAAAACTTTTAACTTTCAGCAACAAATTGGATGATTAACCATAGCTATATGATCACTTCAGTGTTTGCAATTATGAAAATAGATGTGAAACAATAAGCCAAAGTAAGAAATGAGATCTAATAAAAAAAGAAAATAAATAAAAGCTTAAAGTAACACTGAAGAACAGAACTTATCAAGGTTATCAATGAACACACATACTGACACAGCACAGACTCAAACCTGTCACCCGCATGAGTGCCGCAGCTCAATCAGACCAGAGCTCATATGCTACACAAGCAATTTTGCATTAAAGATCCTGCAGTCTCAGAATCAGTAATTAAAACTTCAACTTAATTAACGCCAATAGAGACAAGATGAGACCGTAATCACTGAAGTGTCTATCACAGTATTCACTGGGGTTTTTCAGAACTTAATAAAAATAAAAGGTGTGAATGTATGTGTTTAAGGTGGGTGAGAAGAGTATTCCCTCGCCTTCATCTCGACAGCAGAAGGCAAATGGTGCGTGCGCGTGGTGCGTGAGTATTCTCTGCGGTACGTCTGCTGTGACTTAGGCGATGGGAGCAACAGAAGGCAGAGGCTGACGCTTCATGTCTCAGCACCCTCTCCTCAGGAGGATAATGAAGTTTTAAACTCACACTCAAGCAAGCAGGAACTAATGAGCAGTACAGACACACACAAGCCTCCTCAGCCTCAAACTTTACATTCATACCACACTACCCAAATCTCGCCTGAACATCTGTAAATAAATGAGAAGATACTCTGATGCTCAGCGGCCTTGGTTAAACTTGTTTTGTGCACAAAAATATCTTAATAAAACCCTGCAATTCATTATTTAAACAGCATAATTTGTGTTATGATGAATAAAAACAGCTATTTCCATCTCTTAATTTTTTTTTTTTTTTTACATTTTCCGAATAAAATGTTACAGCTTGTTCTGCCTATTGCGAGGCCATGCTAGGGTTCTTTGAACAGTTGCTAGGAGGTTTCTCAATGGTTCAAACCAAAATGTTCACCGAACTTGATATTCTGGTTTGTAATGTTAGATGGACTCATTAAATTACACTAATGTTGAAAGGTTGAGGTCTGCAGCCAAATATTTTTTTTATAAATCTCTTATGCTCACATGGATGCTATTAGGTCAAAAATACAGTAAAATCAGTAATATTGTGGAAATAGTATTACAGTTTATTATAAATGTTTTCTATTTGAATATATTTTAAAATGTAATTTATTCCTGTGATGCAAAGCTGAATTTTCATCATCATTACTCCAGTCTTCAGTGTCACATGATCCTTCAGAAATATTCTAATATGCTGATTTAATGCTTAAGGAACTTTCTTTTTCAGAATTGTTTGAGAAAGACAAAGGTCAAATGAACAGTATTTGTGTCTTCGCTGAACAAAAGTATTAATTTCACTTAAAATAAACTTGCTTACTTCAAAATTTGGAATGGTACAATAGCATACATTTTTAGCAATTATAGTAAAGAAAAATATCAAAAGTATGTTAATTAATCACACCCAAAATAAAGGTTTTTGTGTCCATAATATATGTGTGTGCTATTTATTTATTATTTATATTTAAAGTCCCTCTGTACAGTCAAAATGTTTATCCTTTAAAACTGATCTTTGTTTAACAAAATTACATATTTAAGTGTTTTTTTGTTGTGAAAATAATTTTTTCATGCCTTAAAACAGCTTGAATGTAACTCTACCCCCTTGCCTCATTTACTATACAGGGTCTGAAGACGCAAATTAGCCCCGCCCCCACGCAGTCACACCAGCCAGAGCCCCCGACCCACTAACTGTAGTAAACGCGATACACGGATAATGACTGATGTTTTTACTATAGGGACAACTACAGTGGATACTGTAAAATTTGTTAAAGTTACTTGACGATGTTGCGCCCTTACAATGCCTTGAAGGCTCGTATGCAGCCTAGTTTGTGATTCCAGTTCGTGCCCGCGAGCATCTGCGAGTAAAATGCAGACGGCAATGCAAGAAAGGTACGTCTGACTCCGGGCTACTTTTACACTGTTGCCGCGGGGTATTTTTCAAGTTAGCGCCTAGCGGTTGTGCTCTATTTAGTGCTCTATATGCTATATTAAATACACTATTTAATATTTGGTTTTGTGCTGATAATCCTATCGGTATATTTTGCATGCTAATGACAGGAATATCCTTTGACGTGATTGGTTACTGAAGTTTGTAGCAAAAAAGGGCTGTTTCAAACCGCATTTCTGGGACAGCCTTTGGGAAACTACAGTTTTAAAGAGAAAATACTTAGCAATGGTGTTGATTAATGGACTGGCACATGGTTTGTCTAAAAGCATATTAAAACACCACATAGACATAAACAACATAAAAATCTTGATTTTCACTACAGGGGGATTTTAAATACACTACATGCATGTTTATTTTTAAGAAGAATGTTTTTTATATATTAAATTATTTATGTATAATATAAATTACATGAATATGAATATATACCTGTAAATATTTTCAAAATACTGTCTGTGCATTTATATATACTTAATATACACAGTATACACACATATATTACAGAAACAAAAACTTTTAGCACTAATAATAATAAATCATGTATAATCACATTAGATTAAAAATGCAGTAATAGAGTTTAAAAAAAGAACTTTACATAGAATAGGTCACTTCATGAGGGCTGACAAATTGAGATCACGTGACCAGTCACGTACTACTCAGATTACTTTATCTTGGTTACCCCCTGAATCATCTGACACTTTCACTCCTTCAGTAAATTAATTATGGCTCACTATGAACAATTATAAATTATCCATTCGCACTGGATATTCCACAATGTTGCTTCCGCACCACTTCGCTGGCAGTGTAAATCCAAGCCTACATAACATAAGCAAAATGACTGGGTGCACATTTAATTATTATATGGGTAGCCTGAATAAATGAAGCACTAAAGCTATATCAATGGTGTCGCACATTGACTATAATGGAAAATCCTGGAGGAAATGCTGGAGTGTTGCATCAGTCAGTGCTGGCGAGATACAGATAAGACAAGGTATGAGTTTATCCAGCAACTGAGTAAATGAACTTAGTAACTACAGATGGGCTGACAGTGATAATGATCGAAATGGCCAGGCAGTAGAAAAACAGAGGAAATGTAATTCAAATAAGTCCCATTTTGTCCCCTAGGAAAACAATGGGAAGAGATGAGACTGCCAAAAGCAAGCAATCACAGTGAGAGAGAGAAAGTGTGTGTGTGTGAGAGTAACCTACAGCAGCACATCCCAGGACATCGAGAGACGGGCAACATCTCGATCAATAAACTTTAATTGCATTCAGTGGAAGAAATGATCCACGTCACTATGCTCATCACTAATGCCTTCCATCCTTTTCTTATCTTATCTCCATCACATGACCCCTGACCACCGATCAGGGCCCATAGCAGCTGGGTAAATGTAACTGGATAATACAAGACAGACAAGTGTTTTTCAGATTATAAACATAGAAGGTGATTTTTTCTTATGGCTTTTTTTATATATATGAATTTTCATAAATTACTTTTTTTTTTAAATGAGTGACATGAAACACTCATCATCGGCTGGCACTCCATGCATCCTCACAAAAAAACAAAAAACAAAAACACAAAAGCATAAGTATACACAATATAAATTAATACTGAAGATGATCTGAGCCAATTTTAGGTGAATATTGGAGAAACTGTCTAGGACAAGTTAAAAAAATAGATATTTCGGAAATTTCAAAATTGCCAAATTTACGAAAAATCTGACCATAGAAATTGAAATGTCCATATGCATTCAACTCGATTTGAACCAGGGAATCAGAAGAAAAACAAATTTTGCTTTTAGACTTTACGGTTCATAAGCAGAAACATGAGTGCAATTTTGGCCTGTTTTTGGCGGTAGAGAGTTTAAGTTAGAAACTCCAAATTTGCTGTGGTTAATGATAAGACTGTCTTCTATCCGTCTGCCACATTTCATAACTTTATAGCAAGATTCTAGTAGATTCATATTACATTAAAGAGTTGGAAAAATACACCATTTTACTACAAAATTCAAAATGGTCCACGCTCCAAATGGCTGACAGGAAAATTTGGTATCTTTTAAGTTGGTATGCTACTCCGAATCAAATAAGATTATTCATATGATTTTTGGTCAAAATGTTAATAAAATATAAACAAAAATGTTACATTTTTATATATTTTGACCAGTAGGTGGCACTGTGCTGAAACTACTCACCTGCCCTCAGGGCATGCCTCGTATAACACGTACCAAGTTTAGTCTGAACTCGCTAAAGTGTTGCGAAGATATAGCCTTACGCTTATTTTTGCGCAAATTTGATCAAATTCGTTAACACGCTTTACAAAAAAGGTTAGGTATGTCAAAAAGTTATTGATAACTTTTTGCCAGCATTGTCTGAAGATGATCTGAGCCAATTTTGGTAAAAATCAGATGAATTGTCTAGTTGGAAAAAGTCGATTTTTTTGCAAAATTCTAAATTCTTAAAAAATCTTGACCAGTAGAATTTTGCTTCTAGACATCACAGTTCAAAACGTAGCAGAAATATGAGTGCAAATTTGGCCTATTGGTGGCGCTAGAGAGTTTGAGTTAAAGACTCCAAATTTGCTATTGTTAATATTGAGACTGTCCTCTATCTGTGTTCCAAATTTCATAACTTTCCCGCAAGCGGTTCTATGGGCTGCCACAGACTCCCAGAGCAGAAAAACAAGAAGAACAAGAAGAAAACTAAACTTCGGTGCTTGGCTCCTAAATATATTAAAATGTTTTTGTAATAATATTTCACAATATTACAGTTTGTGCTGATGAGCACAAAAGTTCTTAATCATTTCTCTGACGCTGCCATTTTTTCCCCATCAAACTCATTAAATTTCATTATGGGATTGTTCCTTTCATAAAGGATACATGTGACAGCCTTTGGCTGAGTTTTCGAAGGCAGTGTAATTAAGATGCCTAACTTCTGGAGCAGTACCTATGATAGCTTAAATGTTTACTAGGTGTTGGAACAGAGCAAAAGTGTGACTGTAAGAAATGTAAAGATCTAGAAACAAGACACATGCATGCATAAATGTAATACCAGCACAATATTCCTTAGGGGAGGCTGAAGGACAGTAATTAATATCACCTACAACCTTCCTTGGAAGAAAAAAAAAACTTGGCTAAACCACCTATCCCACAAAATCTAATGTCAAGTGTGAAATAATGATAACAAACTAAAGAGGAGAATGGCTGAGAAGGGGGGTGAGACAGAGCTAAATAAGGTTATAAGGGGAAAATAAGGCTAGATTATAGCTCGAAATTCAAGTCTCTGGAAGAAAGCCTCTCAGCCTGGTTGTGTCTTCCTGTTTTCATAGTAAACACAGAGAGAGTAAAAGCGAGCGATGAACAATCTTCTCTTCCCCTCAGACCCTCACTATTAATACATGTGCATCTCTAATGGAGATAAATGTAGACCAGTAAAACTGAGAGAGAGACAGTGGGAAAAGAGACGGATGAAGGGGGGCTGGGTGGAAATAGAGAAGGATGAAAGATGGATGGAGGGAATTAGTTGTTGAGGGAGTGAAAGAGAGAAACATTGCTGTGGAGGTGGAAAAACACAAGTATCTCCATCTAACATGATGAAAGAAATATGACAAAACAGCGTGTGAAATAGATGCGCTCTATATCAGGCGCATCACTTGACCTGTGCTGAAAAGGCTCTGAGAGTATAGACAGTCAATTCACTTTGACTCTATAGCTTATGAGTAATTAATAGACTAGAGTAGCTATAATAAATTATGTTATTAAAATTAAATTAAAACAAATTACTTTGAACTATAAATATATTACAGACTTTATATACAAGTATATATTATATTAAATACAAATATAGCCTACGCAAGCGGTTCTATGGTCTGCCATAGACTCCCAGAGCAGAAGAAGATGAAGAAGAAAACCAACCTTCGGTGCTTGGCTCCTAAATACATTAAAATGAAAAACAGTTGTTTTTGTAATAATATTTCACAATATTACAGTTTGTACTGATGTGCACAATTCTTAACAATTTCTCTGACTTTGCCATTTTTTCCCCATCGAGCTCATCGTAATGCATTAATTCATGTAAATACATACATGAATTAAAAAAATTTTTAAAATTAAACAAAAAATGATTCATTACATCTTTGTTTTATTACCAATGTCCCTCCTCTATTTTAGTAACAAGACATATAGTACAGACAGTGCAGCTCACAAACCATAAATATTTGTCCACTTCACTCCACCAAAATAGCTTTAGTCAATCTCAATATGGACCTGGAAACAGTTCAAACACACTAACAGTCAAAAGATTTTTTTATGTTTTTCTGCTCACCAAGCCTGCATTTATTTGATCCAAAGCACAGCAAAAACTGTAAATAATTTCTATTTGAATATATTTTAAAATGTAATTTATTTCTGTGATCAAAGCTAAATTTTCAGCATCATTACTCCAGTCTTCAGTGTCAGTGATCCTTAAGAAATCATTCTAATATGCTGATTTGCTGTTCAAGAAACATTGTTATTCTTATTATTATCAATCTTTGGAACAGTTGAGTACATTCTTTCAGGATTCTTTGATGAAAAGAAAGATGCAAAGATCAGTATCTGAAATAAAAAGCTTTTGTAACATTATACCATTCAAAAGCTTGGAGTCAGTATTGTTTTTTGCTTTTTGGGGGAAAGAAAAATCAAAGAAACCTGAACATAATGATAATAATAAACTTTTTTTGAGCAGCAAATCAGAATATTAGAATGGTTTCTGAAGGATCATGTGACTGGAGTAATGATGCTAAAAATGCAGCTTTGAAATCACAGGAATAAATTACATTTTAAAATATATTCAAAAATAAAACAGTTATTTTAAACAGTAAAAATCTTTCAAAACTGAACTATTTTTGTTGTACTTTGGATCAAATAAATGGAGGATTGGTGAGCAGAAGAGACTTCTTTAACAAACATTAAAAATCTTACTGTTCAAAAACTTTTGACTGGTAGTGTAGGTCTAGTATATGGACACAGAAACTAAACATTATTCTTTATTTTTATGAGAGTCAGTAATTGGAGTTACAGAAGTAGAGGGAAACTATTCAAATATAAATAGAGCACATGAAAACGAACTACACTAATACTGGCCAGGCAATTTGATCTCTGTGAGCTGAGTTAAAGTTACACGGTGGCCTAATTACTAAGAATGCCCAGGGCTCAGTTCTGGCCCAGTCCCCTTTACCTTGAACAGGTAACAAAACTCTGTGGCTAGACATAGAAGACACAAAAAAAAAAAACAGTGAGGGCTAATGGCCCGTTGTCAGCATAAAGAGCTAAGGCAGCCCTAGACACTGCACCTGTATTGCAAGAAGAGAATGGAAATTCGCTGCAGCATAGTCCAAGAAAATTGTTCAGGATGAGGTTAGCAAGAAACCTGTGCACTGTGTTACAGGAAAACATCGCTAACTGCAAGATTTGCATGACACCAAACCAATGTTTTAGTTGCAAATAAGTAACCTTACTCACTATATGAAACAGTCTTTTGTATTTTTATCATCTTTTATAATGAATTTGCTCAATTGATGTATTTTCTTTGGCTCCCACATAACAATACTTAGTCAATCCTAAATACATAAGGGATAATGTACATCTAGCCAGTTGTTATCGCAGAGTAAAACCTTACAGGCTTATCATCAGCCCGACGAGAAGGGCTTTATTTTGCAACAACAACTGGTTAGATATACATTATCGCTGTTTATTACACAGCTAATTGCCACAAAACTAAATAAATAGACAGAATATTGATATGAGTTTAAATATTTGAACACAAAGCTTCTGTGAAGTAAACAGTTGCTAGCAGGTGGCAAATTCAAACTAGATGGCAGTTCTCCACGTGAATAATTATGGCGATAAAAGACACTGATTTAAGATGAAACTCCTTTAAAATCTTACCAGTTTGTTAGTTATCTTACAATCCATTACAGTCATTGCAAAATGGCAGCAGCTGCGTTTGTATGAAACAAGAGAGAGCGGGTCCACCATACCAGGATGACATAATTAAATCTGTACACTGAATATTGATTTGAGTTTTAATATTTTATTAGCCTACCAAACACAAAGCTTCCACAAAGACAAAATGTTCTTAGCAAGTGAATAGCACCGACTGCATGAGTCTGTGTTATTAGTTTTTATAATAACATAACTCTGAATGTGGTGACTGACCAATCAGAGTCAAGTATTCTGTGCAGCCGTGTAATAAATATTTATAATGTCACAACCCCTGTACTTTTATCCCAGCTCCTGTATGCTAACAGTTCTGAAGTTGTTTGGACGGGTTCTGCAACATCTTACAACTGTTACTGAACACTAAAGGCAGTTGCAAAGAAATTTAGTTTTTTACCTGATTGGCAGTGACGGTGGGTGTTCCTTTAACGATGTCATTGGATTGATCCCCAAGGAAAGCATCAATGGACAAAATGTTCACCTTGAATGCAATGTAAGTCACTTTGGATAAAACTGTCTGTCAAACATGTAAATGTATAGGTATATGAACTCACCCCCTTGTCATCCAAAATGTTCTTTCTTTCTTCATTTGTAAAGAAATTAAGTTTTCTGAGGCAAGCCTCCATGTATTGGACTTCAATGGCGCCCGATAGTTTGAACTTCCAAATTGCAGTTTACATGCAGCTTCAAAGAGCTCTAAATGATCCCAGCCAAGGAAGAAGGGTCTTATCTAGCGAAAGATCGGTTATTTTCTACAAAATTTACAAATTATGCTCTGTGCGAACTCTGTGCATTCCAGGTCAATACAGTTATGGTATGTAGAAAAACTCCTATCACATTTTCAATGTTTACAAAGTGAATGCGCAAGAAGAGTCAAACACCCTTACAAAAAAAGGTAAAACAACAGGACGATTTTGAAGTTGGAGCAGAAAATGAGATGGAAGTTTTTCGACATACCCTAACTGTCATGAACCGGAATACACAGAGTTCACGCAGAGCTAGACAAGACAAGCGTTTGAGGTTAAAAAGTATATAAATTGTAATATAGATTGTTTCGCTACATAACACACTTATTCCGCGGCTGGGATCGTTTAGAGTCCTTTGAAGCTGCATTTAAACTGCATTTTGGAAGTTCAAACTCGCGGCCACCATAGAAGTCCACTATATGGAGAACATTCCTGAATTTTTTCCTCAAAAAACTATTTCTTTTTGACTGAAGAAAGAAAGACATGGACATCTTGGATGATAAGGGGGTGAGTAAATTATTCGTAATTTTTTATTCCAGAAGTTAACTTCTCCTTTCAGCTATTAAAATCATACAATACATACATCATACAATAATACCCACCTCTAAGACTCTAATTGCAGTTCGCATTTATTCATTTAACAGACGCTTTTCTCCAAAGTGACTCGCAAGTGAGGAATAATACAACAAAAACTATTCATCAAAAGGAAATAATAACATTAGCAGTACTGCAATACAAAATTGGCCAGAAGGCTACAAGCTAGTGCAGAGATCCAACTATAAAGATATTAAGGAAGAGTTGTTCCACAGAGGAGTACAGAAAAAAATGACTATGGATGGCTGCGAACTGAGTGCTTGAGGAAAAGTTGGTTTTTAAGGATTTGAGTGCTGTTTGGGTTGAGTTTGGAAGATCATTTCACCAGTGAAAAACAACCCACGGCTGTGTTTTCCAAAAAGCCTAAGCAAATCGAAGAAACCACTGGCACCAACAGTCTCTACGATCTCAAAAACGCAGCTCAGAACATTCATCACCGCCATTTTCATCATGCAAAAAAAGTGTTAATATTTTTTGTCAGGTTCATATTTTTGTCATCGTCAGAATTAGAACCGATTTGGCCCCTGGGCCTTCAATTTCTGTTTAATGACTCCACTACATCAAGGGAAGGAGGGGAGAGAGATCACTGTCATTTATATTAATTCCATTAGGATCACTCTAGTAACACATCATGCCGAGAATACCGAAACGAATTACACCAGCAGGATGACAAAAACAGAGACACGTCCCTCCCCTCAGTGACCCTGGAGGATCAAATCTCACATCTGTCCCCTGCTCAACCTTGAGGGTGGATGAGTCAAGTTGGCGGCTGCAGTGAAGAAATGTCCGGCAATAGCAATGTCACCATGGCAACGGCTGAATGATTGACAGACAGGCGACAGACAGGATGTGAGTGTCCCATTCCAGGAAATCCCCTCGTGCCTGATGTGTAAGCCTCTTTATGAAACAGGACAGACTGCTGAGGTATCAGCAAGACTGTGTGTGTGTGTGTCCAATATGTGGGAAAATATGAGGCTGCAACTTCATCATCTTTCTCAGAAGTGTCTGAAGCTCTTCAGCATCGGCTTAACATCATTCATTCATCCATCCATCCATCCATCAACCACAGCCAAAGTGCCCTTCAGCCACTGCTGTGCTTACGAGCTACACAGCCTTAAATTATTAAGCACTAGACAGCATATATAAGTAATAGGAATAACAGACAATGAATTTAATTTCTGCTAAATACATTTGTATCTCAGTATAATGACGTACAATCATTGTGCACATTTTGACACAGGTCACAGGTTAGCTAACAGGAGTATGAGCTAAGATGAGAGAAAGTGAGGAGATTCTGCCATTTTGGGTGTCAAACGTGACCAAATCACAATACATAATATCTTAATCTAAAATGTTAAAGCAAGATATTTATGGCTAGGATCAGTCTACTAATGAACACACTTTTATATGGGTTCCTCTCAATTTAAATTTGAGGGAAAGTTTGAATGTCCTGGTATGTCTTCCTTTTGCTTGAAAGACGGCAGCACTCAAGCTGGCATGGACTCCACAAGTTTGGGCAAATCCTGAAAATCCATGTTATCCCAGCTTTATTCCGGACTTAACATAGTAAACACCACAAACTACATCTGATTGGTGATGCAGAAATTGTGCAGAATCTTCTTTCTCCTGCATTTTATATTATAAAACATATTTGTTTAAATTTTTCCTAAAACTTTATTTTATCTTAAATGGGTTAGAAAATAAAACAGATCTTCAATGTGGACTCTTGTGGAATCCACTGTGTATACATCTACGTATAAATACATAACAGAATAACGTGTTGTGAGACTAAGCGGAGATATAGAAGTTACACTGACATCTAGAATGAGTACAGAAAATATAGTAGCGGTTCAAGCTAACACTTTGTAGTCAAACAGCATCCTCTGTTGGACCAACATTGCATTGCACATAGAGCACTGGATCAGGGTTGCGTAGGATTATTGCTCCTTTTAATTCTAAATCTTATTTAGCCCGTTTTGTTCCAGTAATGCAAATTATGGAGCACAAATGCACTGTTTTTTGGGATTTTGGCAAATGTGAAGGCCCCAAGCACGTTTTAGTCCAGCGCACAGATAGTTTGCTTAGCAAAGCAAGTCAAGTGAAGAGTGCATACATGATATAATGAAGAAATGCACTTAACCTGACTGAAATGGGTCTTTAGAGTATAGATAGAGTAGCATGCGAAAGTTTGGGAACCCCTTGCAGAATCTGTGAAAATGTGAATAATTTTAACAAAATAAGAGAAACCATACAAAATGAAAGGGAAAGCACGTGACGTGTGGCCAAGTATAGTGACCTATACTCGGAATTTGTGCTCTGCATTTAACCCATCCAAGTGCACACACACCCGGAGTAGTGGGCAGCCATATTGCTATCGCTGCGGCGCCCGGGGAGCAGTTGGGGGTTCGGTGCCTTGCTCAAGGGACTCATCTCAGTTGTGGTATTGAGGGTGGAGAGAGCGCTGGTTATTCACTCCCCCCACCGTCAATCCCTGCCGGACCTGGGACTCAAACCAACAACGTTTCGATTACAAGCTCGACTCCCTAACCATTAGGCCACAGCATGTCATTTTTAAATGCATGTTATTTTTGATTTAGTACTGTCCAGAGTAAGACATTTTACATAAAAGATGTTTACAGATAGTTCAGGAGACAAAAAAAAAAAGAAGTGAAATTATTAAAATAACCTGCTTCAAAAGTTGTGTGGTTACCTGGATGATCTACAACTGTTTTTTTTTGTTTGTTTGTTTTATGATGGTTGTTTATGAGTCCCTTGTTTGTTCTGAACAGTTAAACTGAGCACTGTCCTGCAGATTCTTCAGTTTTCCAGCATCTTTTGCATATTTGAACCCTTTCCAGCAGTGAATGTATGGTTTTGAGATCCATTTTCACACTAAGGACAACTGAAGGACTCTAACACAACTACTAAAAAAGGTTCACGGATGCTCCAGAAGAAAACACGATGCATTAAGGGTGAAAACTTCTGAACAGGAGGAAGATGTCCAAATTTTTCTTATTTTGTTGAAATACAATTTTTCCATTTAGTACTGCCCTCCGGAAGCAACAGAAGTTACTAGCATGTTTCCCGGAAGTACTGTACAATTTACCTTGATCTTTAAACTCAAGAAGTTTTCACCCCCCAGCTCTTAATGCATCGTGTTTCCTTTTGGAGCATCTTCTCAATTGAAGAATCTGCAGGACCTGGAGGATTTTTCTGAAGAACAGTGCTCAGTTTAACTGTTCAGAACAAACAAGGGACTAACCACACACAGTATTAAGAATCAAGGGTTCCCAAACTTTTGAAGCGGGCTATTTTAACCATTTCAGCTATTTTTTTGTCTTGTGGATTATATGTAAACATTTTTTATGTAAAATATCTTACTCGGAACAGTACTAAATAAAAAATAACATGCATTTTGCATGACCTCTCTTATTTTTGACCTCTCAGATTCTGCAAGGCGTTCCCAAACTTTCGCATGCCACTGTAATATCTTTGAGATGATCAACATTTATACAGATGTCAAAAATAAACAGTACAAATCCTCATAGATGTAATGTTTTATTTCATGCTACGACCAGCATCATCACACATAATTACACAGAGGGCAACCACCTCACCCATTTAAAAAAAAAAAAAAAAAAAAGCCTTGTGAGGCACATTAGAGAAATGATATGAATATATAAATATTTGGTACCATTTAAATAAGCGTCGTTCCATTTCTATTCAGGGAATTTGAGTTGATGACTAGATTGATTCAAGAGGTAAAATATGTTGTTTACATTCGTATTTTCTTTTCTGCTTGAGGGCGAAAAAACCTTTTGTACACAACAGCATGACACGAGGGACTATGCTGTCAGATAATGAAACACTGGGACCACATCATTAAAAAGTTGGGAAGGAAAATTATGTGCTTTGGCTTCCTTCAGATATTTCACCTGAAATGCGTCCGGAACATTTCATCATGCCCTGAGGCAGGAACATTATTTTTTTAAAATGCTCTTGATAATGATCACAGGCATTGTACGCCTTAATGTCTCATTTATAAAGATGATTCTGAAATCTTGCATAGTACCACTGTTCATTTGATATCAGGCATTGTGCTAAACATCAGTCAATATACACAGAAAAACACTTAAAATAGCATTACAAATATTGATTTCAAGCATTTTACAATATTTAAACCCACCAAAGAGGCCTTAAGGTATACAGTGTCAAACCCTGACAAAACACAATATAGATTTATCCGTTTTCCTTCATGATATTTAATCTAAACAATCAGACCTTTAAACTCTCTTTGGTGTCTTTTCCTTGGCATACAGCAGACTTTATTGTACAGTAACCTACCTGTACCATGTGCAACACTACACAACTCACGTTTCAGTAGCACGTCTCACATATATACGAATAAGAAATCCACTAGAAAAAGCCTATTCCTCGCCATGTTGCTGTCATTCAAAGGCAACGCTGTTACTGATTGCTCTGTATATGCGCAGAAGCCATGTCAGCAGCACACACGAATGGTCTGCCAACTCCCACAGGGCGCTAATGCGATTTATGCTGAATACACATGTAACATTGTTCTTTAATCCTTGAGCATAGTCAAAGAGGTAGAGATGGATCAAGAACAGCCAGAGATGGAGGCCGATGAAGAGGGAAGGATTTAGGAAGGAGACAGAAAGCAAAAATGACTGAGGAAGAGCAGATGTCTACAGTCTCGGGAGTCCCATTGGCTGGGCCTAATCTATCCAGTGGACGTCGTGTTTGACTTTCTTCATCCATCTCTGCCTCCCACAGCTACCAATGCAAATCTGGAAGAGTGAGATACTGTAGGATCTTTTCACAAAACACAAAAAAGCACTGAGATGCATTTCTCTGTCTCTTTGCACGTTCCTTCTATCCTTTCTCTAAACCATCGCTGCCTGCTCTAGATTTGTCTTTTATTATTCCAGTTCACACAGTGCTGGTAAACCTTTATAGCCACCAAATCTCACTCTCCAAAGCATCTATCATATTCCGTTTTATCCAGACGTATGCAACGATGATTAACAAAGAAAAGCCCTTAGAATAACACTAAGATTCTTCTTATGTCAGGAACCAAGAAAATATAAAATCTGCATCAATCAGTGTCGTCAGTTCAACCTATCACCATAATCCAAAATAGTTTCTGAAACTTGATACACCATCTAACTCAAGAATCTAAAAAAAAGTAAACAAAGATAGCTTCGAACAGCGTTTGTTTCAAAAAGATTTTTTCTATGGGCTGTACAACAGCTTCTTATAAGAAAGCGAGTTATTCCTCGTCTTCTCATTATGCTTTTGTCGTTTTCGACTGTAGAACAGACTCACCAGTTAAAAGAAAAAAAATAAAAAGTACCTGAGAAAGGGAGCAAGCAGGGTAACTGACAGACTAAAGAAAGAGAAGATTATGTGATCAATAGTCGCAAACTTCTCTACACATACACACCAAAAAAATTACATTCGATTTCATCATAATGTACCTTGGCCTAGTTGGTTTTCCAGTTCTACTGCCCTCGGGATTCACTGTGGAACACAGCAGAATATAATAGTAGTTTCCATTCTCAGTAGCATTGAGTAGAAAGTGAAAAAAGAAAACATTTTCAAACTCTACAGAATAGCATCAAGTCTTCTTGAAGTGCAGTCTGTCATTGGGGATTTCCTTGGGATGCAATTGAAATTTGATTGAATTTCGTCGCATAACTAAAATCTAGCGTTTCCCCTGTTACTTTTGTTCTCCCTGACATTTGTGACACCTGTGAACTCAATCCCTCACTGGAGTGTCAAGCAACTGCTTTGATTGTAGTCAGCCTTGCACAGAGGGAAGAAAACCCCTCTGCTTTACTATTTGGTGTAATACAGTAGCACAGTGACTTGCCTATGTCCTCTATAAGTTCTGTCGTATAGGGTTTCCATACCCTGGGCAGTGTGTAAACCAGCTCAGTCCACTCAGTAGAACTTGTCATCAATCCGGAAATGTGGACGTGTAACGTCATCTGGGTTTAGGAAGACTGAAATAGACTTGCCAGGGTTTTCGGTCACCAGCTGTTGCAGTCGTTGTGCTAGCCGGTCATCCTGCGGTGATCCCGCACCATATCCGTGGCTAGGCGATGATAACCCATGGCCATTGCTCGCAGCTGCTACCGCAGCCTCGCGTTTGAGCTGGCATGCCTGTTGTGCCTGCTCCAAAGCGGCTCTTAAGTGCTCTGCGGGATCGGAGCGTAAATGTGCAAGTTTTCGTGCCACTAACAGGGCGGCGCTGTCCGTGAGATGCTCTAGCATGTTGCACTGGGGGAGGAAGTAATTAGGACAGTTTTTGCCCAGAATGCAGTGAGCCAAGTCATCAAGCAGACCGAGGAATAGCCGTGCAGGAGTCTCGTGATCTGGACAGCTTAGGTAGCTCGTAGGCAAGCGATCGCAAGCCCAAAACATCAAGGTACGTAGGTGGTAGAGGCTAAGGCCGGTGCGAGGGCGAGCTAAGAGTCTTGACAGTACAGCTTTAGCTGCTTGGAAGGCTTGTGCCATTGGGTAGGGCACGCATTTCTTTAGCTGAACCTCACTGCGGGAGAAGGCAAGTCTCCATTCGCGGTCAGGTCTGGTTGAGGGACTGGCAGCTGGAGAACAGCAAGGAAGCAAGTAGAACCCGCTGATGGCCTCCTCCTCCGTTATCTTACCATCCCAAAAATGATTGGTCGTGAGCCAGCCTTGTGCAACAGCCGGCCAACCGCGAAATGACACCACCGGAAGCAAGTCGTAAAGAATACGGCTAGTTCCCGCAGTGAGAATCAGCGTTGTTAGTGGACCGTTCCGCTCCACACGATCAGGAACAGGAATACCTCTTTGAGGATTTTGCCGCAACTCTTCCACCGCCGTCCCAACAACACTCCAGAACCAATCTGCAACCAGCAACGGAGAGAAGTAACATCCGTCTAATGTTTGAGGAGGCTGCAGGGATGGGATTGAGCCTCGTACTGCTTCGGTTTCTTCCTCCTCATCTTCCACATTCTCTCTGTTTTTCTCGTCTTGACAGCAGATACTCCAACGCGTCAGCATCGCAGGGTCGCAGAGGCGCAGGCTCAGCCACGAATGGCATGGTGGGGAATGGCGCATGTCTAGCGTCACGGGCTGATTGCGGTCGTGCAGTTTAAGAGCGGGCACCAGGAGAGTGAAGTCCAAATCAAAGTCAACACCTTTGGCGTAGTCACCTAGGTCCTCTGGATTAAGGTCGAGAACACCTTCCCTGGCACCACCTGATAACAGCAGATATTCATTGGCAACCGGCAGTCGCTTGTCTACCTTCTGCACCAGGCCTGTGAAGATGAAGAATATTCATGACAAAAAGAGGTAACATCACCTGTCTTTAAAACGACAAATGGGTGAGTAGACATTGCATGGGAAGGGACTGAGAGGAGAGAGCAATGTTATCATACTTCTAAACAAATTAACAAGATAGTTCACTCAAAAATTAAAATTCTCTTATTTACTCACCCTCAAGTTGTACCAAACCTGTACGAGTTTCTTTCTTCCGTTAAACACAAAAGATATTTTAAAGAATGCAGGTAACAGGGTTCGTACAGATACTGTAAAACGAAATTCCAGGACTTTTTTGATTTTCAAGAATTTCAATCAGAGATCTCACTTATCGAACAATGTCTTTCATTTCAAATTCTAAAAAAAGAGAAACAGATAAATAAAAATATACTAATTTTTAAAAAATGGCAAAAATAAGATGAAGCACAAGCAAAGTCTCACTTATAAAGTATTACAAAGTATACTACACGTTTACTACAGTAAATCCACTGTAATTCTTCTTAAGGGATCTGTGTTTGTGTATACTTTTTTTTTTTATAACTGTACTGTATTAATGCTTTGTTGTTTTTTACCGTTTAAGAAAAAAAGATTCATGAAATTGCTCCGAAATCATTATCTGAAACAAATGATTTGCAAACCTGCAGTGTAGGCCCGCTCATGAATCAAATCATTTGCGATCTGCACTCCAAATTTCTGATCTAAATTAAATGATTTACACTCCAAAGTTTCGATCTAAAGCAAAAGATTTGTGAACCCGCACCAACATCCCGATCTGAATCAAATGATTCACAATCCACGTGCCGAAGTTTCAATCTAAAACAAAAGATTTGTGAACCCGCCATCTAAAGCAAAAGATTCGCGAACCCGCTCCTAAGTTTTGATCTAAAGCAAATGATTCACGATCCGCACTTCGAAGTTTCGATCTAAATCAAATGATTCGCGATTCACGCCCTATAGTCCAGATCTGAATTTGATTTAGTTTGAGACTTCAAATTGCGTATCGCAAATGATTTGATTTTTTGACCCGATCTAAATCCTGACCTGAATCAACTGATTTGCAATATGCAAAGTTCCAATCTAAATCAAATGATTCACGATACATGATCTGAAGTCCCGATGTAAAACAAATGATTTGTGATTCGCAATCCGACTGAAGCGCTTCAAAATAGTGAATCATCATAGTTTAACTGATTCAGAGTTTTGAAAAGCTCTTTTTCACCCATCACTACATGCTTTTTTAAATCGTTTCAAGCGATGCCGAAATTTGAAAACTAATGACTCCTTTAATTTGATCTGGTTTTTGCTAATGAATCGCTTGAAATTAATGATCGAACTCAAGTTTAAATCAATCGAAGTGGTTTCAGCATTAATGACTCAATTGATTTGGTTCATCTATTTGATTGTTCTCTGAAACTGAAATGAACGAAAGAGGTATGATGATTTTTTGAATTGCGTTAAAAGATACGTGCTATGACAAATTTAAACACTTATTTCATAGATACATTGATACACTTTCAATAATTTAAGCACTTTTTGCTTTTTTCAAGGGTTTTCCAGGCCTTAAAAGTCAAAAAGTGAAATTCAAGCACTTTAAGCACCTTGTATGAACCCTGTGGTAACCACACAGCTGCTGGTAGCTATTGACTATTTTTTCCCCATACTATCGAAGTTGATGGTTACCAACAACTGATTAGCTAGAACCTTCCTTCAAAATTTCTTCTTTTGTGTTTAACAGAAGAAAGAAACTCATACAGGTTTGGAACAACTGGAGGGTGAGTAAATAACAGAATATTCATTTTTGAGAGGACTATCCCATTAAGTTGTTTGATGGAAAATTCTGAAAAATAAAAGTCCATTTGTTAGTGGCTTTTGATGTCTTATAAGTTCTTCTGGTAACAAACTTTCAAAAATATAAGAAGGAAATATTTCCTTACATTACTGCTCCCAAGTAAAGTGCACTAAGAATAATCTTCACCCTACTAATGAGGAAAACCATCACCTTGGCCAAACTTCCTCACCTGTCTGTGCTTTGCTAAATGGCCAGAGGTGAGATGAAGGGCAAAAACATTATATGTGCAGCCCTATTACACACAACTGATTAGGATACAGGACTCAATTTAAAGAAAATTCCAGTTGTTCAGATTAGTTTCTTATCTATTTCTTGCTTTAGAACAAACATTGGCGATCATTTTTGCAAAAACCCACTCCAACGGCTTTTACAGGATAAACCATGATATAGCGCAAGACAGATCACCGATCAGGAGCATTGTCTTAAATCATATTACCAGAAATACACCTTTGAGAATACAATCTTGAAGTGCAACTATATAATCTGCAGTACGTGTTAAATAATTGGTTTCTGAATGACGAATAAAAGCACATAAAAAGGAAGGAGGGAAACAGAAGATGCTTTTCCTAAGAAGACAGAAATCTCCCTAAACCTCTTCTCAGTCTAAGTCAGATAATTCCAGTTCATTCAAAGGGAAAGATATAAATTAATAGTCTCCCTCAAATGTGTTTTGCAATTCAAACCACTGCTCTCATTTTCAGATTTGACCCAGCTCTTTAAATTCTTTAAAATGAACATTTAAAATCTCCAGTGTAAAAGAACATCTTTCCTTTTAATATTTCATGAAGGCAGAAAATGGTAAACGCGCATTTCTTTAGGATTATTTACCACACACTCATTTTATTTTATTTCAGTCCACTGTAATTAAAAGAATGCTTTGAAAGGAGGACAATTACTGAGTACTGTAAGTATAGCAGCCATATGGATGTGGTACTTAATAGTGCTTTAATGACCCATAATCTGAAGACAATCATTCACTAGGGAAATAAGGAAAAGAATTGTTGTCTTGCTGGGGGTGTTAAAATCATGTTGTCCAAAACAAGTAGCAATGACTTTACTAATTACCAGTTTGTTTATGCAAATGAATTCATTATGTTCATTAGTCCCTAAGGCGGAAGCCAGCAGCACCAGGTGCATTTCACTTCAATGTTCAACATGATTGACCACTTATAAAACAAAACCCAAATAATAATACAAAACACTCTTGATGACAGACGCCAAAGGGAAGCTGGTTAGCATACACGCTTACTAAACATTTATCAGAGCCCAGCATGCACTGTTGTCAAAGTATGATAGGCCTACCAGAGTTTGAACTTAATCACCTCTACAGGACATTTGTGGCATAAATAACTACAACATTATGAATTTAAATGACAAAGGATGCACAGTTATAAAGATACATAATCTGTCTATTAAAGCATACATACACACACGTTATCGATTTCTGATAAATACATGTATACTGTATGATGGATGAACCCAAGCTATAGTCGCATTATCCAGATCTGTTTAGTTAGACATTTTAGAAGACTATTTATTGTTCATGTTTGTCTGAAATCTAATGTATAATGTCCATGTAAACAAGTCTGTTTGATGCTAAAGAGGCACAAAGATCTTCATAAAAATAATTCACCCAAACATTTATATTTTGCTATCATTTACTCACCCTCATGCCGATCCAAACCTGTATGCATTTCTCTCTTCTGCGAAACAAAAAAAAAGTTATTTTGAAGAACACTGGGGTCCAAACAACATTGGACCCCATTGACTTTCATTGTACTTTATGGCCAAATGGACAAAAGTGACATGTTTGGAATGACATGACGGTGAGTAAATGAAGGGCTATCCCTTTAAGACAGATTTTTTAAATTCCTTCATTTGTGACACTAAAACACAAAACCAGTCATAACTGATATTTTTTTGGCACTGATGTGTGGTTTGTTAGGATAGGATAGAATATTTGGCTGAGATGCAACTATTTGAAAATGTGAAATCTGAGGATGCAACAAAAATAAAATAAAATATTGAGAAACCCGCCTTTATGTTCTTAGCAATGCATATTACTAATCAAAAATTAAGTTATGAAATTTACAAAATATCTTCGTGGAACATGATCTTTACTTAATATCCTAATGATTTTTGGCATAAAAGAAAAATCTATAATTTTGACCCATACAATGTCTTGTTGGCTATTGCTACATATATATCTGTGCCATTTATGACTGATTTTGTGGTCCAGGGTCACATTTAACAAAATTTTCCCTGAAAAATGATCAAATTCCCTGACATGACTACACGAAAAGAACAATACACGTCTACACGATTCGAAAATTGTTAATGGTGTTTGTTGCGGGGACCCAGTGACCTTCACTCCAGGACAACGATGTTGAGTGTTTTTGTTTTTCTACAATAACAATGATCCCTTTTGCCCTTTACATTTTTAACACAATTCCGATTTAATTAGCTCCTCTGGGAGAAATAGGTTTGCAGGATTGTAGTGAGTCTAGAGGCTGACATGCAGATGGTATGTTAATGTTCTGCAGGTCATGGAGGTGTGAAAAGAGAAATCAAGACAACTGCTAAAGGATGCAAACATCAATGGCAATTTAAATCAAGGTACTTGCATTACATGAATTTATTCTGATCTTCTGAAGTAAATTAACATCTAAATCCTGATGGACAGGTAAGGGTCATCAAATGTAGATCATCAGTTTTCCATTCATACATAACGAGGCAGAATATTCCAAATTAACGCTAAGGAGCACCCTACCTAGCATAAAAATAAAAAGCTGTCTACCCATCACTCTCAGTAGGTGTGTGATGGATGCTGCTTTGAAAATGTCTGCATATTTTTAGAGAGCGAGAGATGGAAACAGCGAGCAAAAAAAAAAAAAGTAGGCTTTTGGCTAAACATCAAGGGGTTAAAGACGAGAGAAAAAAGGGAAATGAAAGCAACAGGAGGCAGACAAAAAGAAACATAAAAGTTACACTGGCAGGATGGCAGAAAAAGAAATCATCCAACCATGTCAGTAAACAATGGTCCAAAAGTAATCCCAAGTACTGGAAGATTCACAGGTAACAATGCAACATGTGAAACAAAAACAGAAGAGCTAGAGGCTGAAAGGTTTCCTGTGGAGGAGAGAGGAGGCTATGGCAAAAAATAAATAAATAAGCAGGTGAGGGAGAAAAAAAAAACAGAATGAGAAAGAAAAAAAGAAACTGTCACCTAATCCAACATTTGACAGGATTATGTGTAACAGCTCCAGCGATGTTTTTAGAGAACAATACATTTCTGCAAATCTGTCTCTGCCTCACTTACGTCATACAAAAAAGGACAAAAAAAATGACATTTAGTGTGTTTACACTGGCAGGGAAGAACAAGTGATTAGAAAAGGGTGTTGGGGGAGACATGTGACGTGCTGAGGAAAAAAAGAAAAACAAGGGGAACTAGAGACATCTGCTGGACAAACACCTTCACTTGGGTCAAGCTCTGAATCAGAGGTCTGGATAAATAAAGCTTATCAGTATAATAAAAAATTAAATTTCGTAGAACTGCCCATAAATGACGTTTAGTCTTTCACATGTGTTTTATAAAATGCACACATGCTATGAACATCCTACCATCCTGAATGTAAAAAGGAATACTGAAGATATTTACATTTGCAATGTGCATGTATTATTTTTTCATAATATATTATTAATATTACATCCACCTTATTCTTTAACGCGGAAGTAAGCCTATGGGTGAGACCTCTGGCTCATTAGCCGCTATACGGAAATAACGAGAAGAATAACAACGTGCAGTGAATGGTAAAATTGTTCACACTACAAACCAGTGTGTTCGTAATTAAGAAAATACATTAAAATAATATGGTAAGACACAGCAATTTGCAATATAAAGCAGCAAAGCGAGCTATTTTGTACAGCTAAAAACAGCTGGACGCAGATGAGACCGGAAGGCAGACCCATAAAACTTACAAATGGCCACGTCCACTCTTACGGGAAGAAAAAGGTGGATACAGATTGATAAATAGATAGTTAAATATGTAGACGATTTATAGACAGGAGAGAAGACAGAAGATGCCCATGCCTAAATGCATAGCAAGGTTATATTTTACTGACTTTACCCAACCAGCTATAGGAGTAATTTGGACTGAATAAACAAAAATAAAAAGTTCTACACAGTGTGGGTTTCACATTATGTGTATATTTATGTGTTCACTATGATATTCTTACCCAGCATATTAAAGATGAAGTCTTTGGCCGTGTGCACCTCGAGCGCGGTCTGGTCTCCGAACTCCCCCTGTTCCAGCTGCACAAGCTCCTGCACCTGAGCCGACAGCTGCTCCAGCGTCGTGCCCGAGCGGAAGTCCACCTCGGACACCCGCTTCACCGTCGCCGGTGCACGCGGGGCCACGGCACTCATGAGCGTCTCCATTGAGCATTACCTGAGAGAAAGCATAACAATATTACAATACTGTCATAAAATCATCACACTTATTAATATGAACGTTAACGACTCTTTATAAATGTATGCATTTTAATCGTTCGTTTTAATTATTTACTACATGCATTAAACATTTCTTACCAAGTAATAAACACACTAAACCGCTGATGCATAAACAAATCAGTATTTACTCAGTACCGCTAATTAACCAGCTCAAACTCAGATTAATTTTTAATACCACCTAAATAGTTAAACGCAGGTTAGTTATTCATAGCGGAATGTGGGTCAGTGGGCAGATTAATCAGCTAATTAGCCAGCTAATGTCTTTCTAGCCAAGCAACTGACCCACTTGACAGGTCATTATTATAAACATAGCGACACCTCTAAAATATGTCATCTAAACAAGAATTCCCCATGACATGTGCTGTATGAGAGGGAACAGATTGTTTTTATGTGATAAACGAGCATGAGAGGCGTAAAGATCAAGCAGCCCAAATGAGCCGACTAGCAGGTGTGAAGCGAGCTAACGTGCTAACCAGCTAAACACCTCCAGATTCAGCGATGACATTCGTTGTTTGTAGTTTACACACACACCCTGTTTTCCGCAGGCTCCGTGCACTCTGCCTTAGACCCCGGGTTGTTTGTTGTGATTTCTTTTCTGAGACAGGATTTCAGCTCGCGTCATTTCCAACAGGTCCCCCCGCGCGCACCTTCCCACTGGCAAAACTATTCCCGGAAATCATGGACCTCCACCGTGAATCTTGGGATTAGTAGTACTTTTTAACGGGACGCAAATGTATCCAGGACATCAGCTTTAGTTGGAATGATACAGAAGAGTAAACCACATGCACTGATTTATGTCTCACAGCAATCGCTCGGCGTTGCTGTTAAATTCTATTCCGTTAAACGCCATTTAAATTCTGCGTTTTTTCCTCTTCTATTATACATCTATATCTGTATATTATATTGTATTACTGTTATTATATAGTTTGACTTTGAAGCAAGGTAGCCATTTATTTTTTGTTAGGAATTATTAAGTATTATAATATTTTATTTGGGGAAAAAATCATTTATCTTCAATTTTTCAAATAAATATAAGTTGTTCTTTTGAACTTTCTATTCTCCAAAGAATAGAAGTTTCCACAATTTCTCCAAATTTTTCCAGTTTCCACAATAAATAAATAAATAAAAATAACAAAATAAAGCAATGAACACACTTGTTTTTAACATTGATAATAATAAGAAGAATAACAACTATCACTACTACTATACTACTACTACTTATAATAAAAATAAAAAGTTTAAGCATTATGAGTTCTGAAGGATCATGTAACACTGAATACTCAAAATTCAGCATTGTCATTCCAGAAATAAATGACACTTTAAAATACACTGAAATAGAAAACAGCCATTCTGTAAAATATTCACATTACTGTTTGTTACAGTATTTTTGATTCATGCAGCTATTGTAAGCATATAAGACTTCTATCAAAAACATTTTTAAAAAAAATTATTTAATACTGTGGTGTATTTGTATCTGACTAAAAAGAAGTTCAGCAGCTATTTTAAACTGTACAAATATTTTACAATATTACCGTTTGTTACATTATTTTTGATTAATGCAGCCAAGATAAGCATATAAGACATCTATGAAAAGCAAAACAAAACAAAACCTTTTAAACCATGCTGTATTTGTATCTGACTTTTAACATAACCGAAAAAAAGGTAATTTAGCAGCTATTTTAAACTGTTTAAATATTTTTGGATTAATGCAGCCATGTTAAATGTACAATATTTCTATCAAAAAAAGAAAAAAGAAAAAAGAAACTCTAAACCCAAACTTTTAAACAGCGTATCTGACTTGACCTAACCAAAAAAAAAAAGAAAAAAAAAAGTTAAGCGCTATTTTAATTTGTACAAATATTTTACAATATTACTGCTTATTGTTTAATGCAGCCATGGTAAGCATACAAGACTTCTACGGAGTCAAAACAAAAACATTACAAACAAACAAAAAAAAAAACAAAACAACTTTCTCAACCCAAACTTTTGTACTGATTTATTTGTATCTGACTTTTGACAACAAAAAAGGCAGCAATCTCCAGTGAGCAAGATAAAGGTGACAGTGAGGAAAGAAGAGAAACTCCATAGAAAGATGCACAAACATTTTCATAAACATTACTTTTTAAAAACTGGTTAGATTTTTAGACTGGTTAGAAACCATGATATTAATGGTAATTATCTGATTAAATGGTATTAAACTAAGTATAACTTCTGCACTTAAAAACACATGTGATTGTTTTGAGGTAGCTGAATATTTTTGCTAGATTTGGAGTTTTCGATGATCCGCATTTTTTTGTTTTGGTGCTCTGGTCCTCAACCTGAAAAAGTTTGCGAACCACAACACTGCCCTTTAGAGTTAGGGAACAAGCTTTTAAAAGACAGACACCGTGGACTCGTCAAATGCTCCCCTGACAGCTTTTAAACTCCTCCTCTCCTCAGCTCTAATACTTTTTTTCCAGGAGGTGAAGAGTGATCAAAAGATCTTCAAAACCCTCGCCAACATTCCCCGTCCCATTCCGACCCCCTCTGCCGTGGTGTCACCTTGAAATACCTCCCCTTTGAAGCAGCATCTGAGAGGCTGACAGCGCAGATAATTGATGCCGTGGAAGAAACGGAGGAGGCCTAAGACAGCGAGGTGCTTTTAATTCTTCACTTCTGCAGCATCACTCTCTCTGCACCATCCCCAACAGCTCCACACCTTCTAATTAAAGACTGAACCCTATAATCTAATGCGCATATAATTACATCTTCATTTATAATACAAACCTCTTCTACATTCAGTTCTTTAATCAAGCTTTTGTACTAACAATCCACTTGCCTCTCACACAAAACCGGTCATATTTATGGCACAAAAAGCCTGGACGGCAGATTTTAATACTGAAGAATGTTTAGTGACAGCTTTTAAAGCAGCACATCAGAAAGAGTGATGATCTTTTTGGTGGAGGGGTTGAAAGGAGACTGACATGTTGAAATTGTATTAGTAATCTTCCGCGGATGTGCCGTTATGATTGACGCCTACAAAAAGAGAGTGGGAAAGAGAGAGTTTGGGTAATCATATCAGTGTGTGCGGGCATTTCATTCAAAGCTTAAAAAAATCCCAACCTCCCACACCTTCAGACGACATCGCTTTCGACAACCGGGGTCGCACTAAATCAGACTGGGAAATGAATTGGCGCTGCCCACACAAGCGAGGGTAAATGCGAAATGTCAGCTGGTGTTCAGGGGAGGAAGTTAAGCCACATGAATACCGACAAAGAGAGACTTCAACTCCCATGAGTCGCAATTAACAACACCTACCTCGCTGGCACTGACCGCTTCTTGCCCAATTGAAGCGAAACCAAGTTAAAAGTTGCTTGCCCACAGCGCTGCCCCTTAGATGCCGGTTCAAACACAGAAAGATCATTCAAGCGCGATGAGAATTTAACGACCGAATGACCACAGGGCCACTGCAATGTATTGGTTGCTTTAAACATTGATTTTTACTGGCTGCATCTATCCAGACAGAGCCATGGAGGAGACACTTAACACGGCCTCGTGAAGCAGAGCGCGATACGCCTTTATGGATTTTAACGAGGAGACCCTGATCTGCCTTCAGTAATGAGCGACTGGTGGAATTCCCAGCGCTATTGAAATGTCAGGGAGGAGGAAACAAGGAAGAAACTTTTCTAAAACAGGCTTCAGTTTGGGAAAGCCAAAATCAGACCTAATTATACATACATCACTTAAAATGCCTTTATATTGTTCAATCCTTCAAGGATAAGCATGAATGTCTTTCTTTCCACAAGTACAGCGAATTTTCTTATTCTTCCATCAGGAGACTGAAATGGTTTGATTGCCTTGCCCTGATTTGCACGGCTCTCCTAATAGCCCGAGTTAATGAGGGTTTTACGAGTGGTGTGATCACTTTATTGGGACGTGCAGCGTCAATAGAAGCCTCTCGCCTCAATAGAGCTGGCTTATGAGGCTGCCCTTGCAAATTGACCTGAGGATTTATAAAGCAATTTTCAAAGGTCCCCAACCCAAGCTATATGCCGACAGTCACAGGCCCTGGAATTAGAACCTCATTGGATTTCACTTTTCATTTGAATAAAGATAAGTTTGGACACTAGAAGCGCTAAAAGTGAGGTCGCCGATAATGAACTGCTTTGTACTGTCATACTTACAGGATCAAAGCCCGAAGGCTATTGAGATCGTTGACCTGGGAGAGACGTTCACAGAGACATTTCCTCCCGTATCAGAAGGTCAAACTGGCAATCAACTCTGCAGACAGCTTTATTTTTTCAGACAAAGGAAAAGTATGTACATACACTTTCAAGACATGAACAAACCCAGAGTGTGACTCATTCACTTTCAGTAATAAGCCACAAAGGAAAGCTTCTCAAGTTTTTCCTTTTCCATGCTGACAAAATAAAGATGCCTGTGACAGCGTGGAGAGAGAGAGTGGAAAAAAAGAAGAATTATGTTTAAACCAAAGGCCTTATCATCACTTTCCAGACGTGACTGAAAAGGGGTTAGATAAGATGTGAAATTCTCCACCCCTTTCTTCTTCAGCCACCCTATAGCTCCTCTTTTCTTGTTCAAATGACAAAACAGAACATAAGCTCTGAATATGTTAAAATCACAGGGTCAAGGTCTGCCAAATGGAGTTTAAAGAGCCATCGCAGCCCAGCCAACGATCAGCAAAGAGCCTCCAATCGGCGCCAGCTTGCTGAAACTGGGGTCATTGGTTAAGGCCTGGTGGTAGAGCGGACCACAGAAGCAGCCCATGCCAGCGAGGAGGACTGCACCCGCCTTAAGGGGAAAAAAAAGAAGAAGTGTGTGTTAAATTATCTGATTGCTACTGGTTTGTTCGATATTAAAAGTCATTCAGTTTTCAATATAAACTGTCGATTCAGGCTTTGGCATTCAGTTCACTCCAAACCAACAGACATTTTGTTCCCATGGAGGTCATCAAGTAAAGCACTGCGTAATGAGTAAAATTATTCTACTACGCTATTCATTTGCTTGGTATATTATTCAGAAATGATCAAAAGGTGTTTATTGTGAGAACAGGATAGATTGATAATGCATGCAGACATGGCAACAAACCAAATAGCCAGGTGCCAGATTTGAAACTAGTGATGTTCAGTTATTAGATACTCATGAATCAGTGACATCTGATGATCTTACTAATATTCAGCTCAATAAATCAGGTTTCATCTAAAAACAGTAGTTGGTGACTAACAGTCTCTGAAAAGAGTTGTACGTCTGAACACACACTATTTGAGAAACAGTATAGCCGCAAACTAACTTGATGTATTATAGTGCTGTGTAACGATTAATCACATCCAAAATAAAAGTTTTTGTTTACATAATATATGCGTGTGTGCTGTGTATATTTATTATGCATATATAACTACACATGCATTGATATATTTAAGAAAAATATGTTGTTTATATATTAAATCTATTTACATATAATATTAATTATATCAATAAAAATATATACTTGTAAATACATGTGAATATTTCCAAAATATATACTATATGTGTGTGTATTTTTATATACATAATAAATATACATAGTACATACCTATTATACAATTATATGCGTTCTGATTACATTTACACCACACTTATACATCTATACTATATAGAATTTTTTTTTTAGCAGGTGATGGCTAACTTTAAAAAAAAAGTACCTATTCACAGAATATGCGATTTGCAGCATTCTACTTATGGAAATTTTAATGCAATTTTTGTTTCACAGAAAAGTAACATTATTATTATTCATCATCACAGATGGATTAGAGTTTAACAATACACAAAGTGCAGGGTACTTCTATCACCCTCCCCCTAACGGGATTCATTTTATAATAATGAGTACTTAACTGTGCATCATCCTGCTTTTTAAATGGCTACTTAGCAAATAAATGAATAAACAGACATGGTATATTGATTTGAGTTTTCTACTATTTAATAATTTGAGAAACAAGAGACCACAGAGGGTTAGAAAATGGGGATTAAACACTGCTATTAAGACATCAGTTGCCTGAGACAACTCTAATTTATAAGATTTAGAATAATTAGACAATATTATATCACAAAATATACAGCACTGACCAATCCTAATAAAATATCCTAAACAGACATGAGGCCTATAATTTAAAAAAATAAGAAGAATAAGAAAGAAAAAGAATAATAAAAGACAGGTCACTGAATTTACCTGAAGTCAGCCTATATTTTACCGACAACAGTCATCATTGTCGTTATCATAACTCTGATTTCAGTTTAGAGCTGAAAATGTTTATGTTAATGTAAGAATGATGTTAAGAGGTGTTTACCAGAGCAGGCTTTCTACAGCGGGCGGCTCCTAACAATGCCAGACTGTGGTAGATGTGATACTTGTTTGCTGTATCATATAACTGAAGAGACAAAATAAGTGAAAAAGACAGGCTAAAATTTTAAGCTAAAAGTTTTGCACCTTGTTCTAAATAATAGTAATGCATGACATTCATAAGGTTCCCTGTGTTTTAAATAGTAATAATGTCAGTTACATGGTAAAAACAGATTTGGCCTATTACTCCCAACCCTGTATTATAGAAGCCTATTTCTGCCACAGAAGGAGAAAAAAAACATACTTTGTTAAATCATAATTACATAAAAAGTTGACAATTATGTGATAAGTCATAATTAAAAAGTCATAATTTTGACATGACAAGTTATTACATAAACGTCAGTAACTGAGATAAAGGGGCAAAATGATGACTAAGTCATAATTATGACAAACGTTCTTTCAGAGTTTTGACTTGTCATAATTATTATTTATCAATAATTTTTTTCTACTGTAATTTGGCGGAAATTGACTTCCATACCAAGGTCCTCTCTGTGTACAAACAAACCAGTTTTAGATAACGTCAAGATAAACAGAGTGACAAAGCAACAGAACCTAAATAGCCAAATATACTCACTTCTTTCTGGTAATCACTCGCTTCACTGCGTCTGAATCCTGTCCAGGAGAGAAAGACACCAAAGAGTTGCAGAAAACTTTCAGAAAATGCTCACTAGCGTGCGCTCGGTCACGTTCGACCTGTCCAGTGCCCAGTGTAATATTTTTTTAGTCTTAACGCAGCAATTGCCTGACGAGACCCATCAGCCAAATAAAACACAATCGATCAGAAAGGAGACCTACCGTGAGCTCCATATGCACCTGCTGCGACAGCAAGAGCTCCAGAAATCCCTGCTAACCTCTGGACCACCGAAGAAGCGTTCATGTCTTCTCAAGTAACAGGGAACAACTGAAAGCACATGCAGGAAACTGATGTCATTACGGATCTAACAGGAAGAATGATGCTATCTACTCGCCATTACGAGCGCTGAGCCAAAATGGCGTCCAAAGGCACAGTTTCACATCACGTGAGCGCTGCTATAAAACTCTTTAGTGAGGTGACAATGAACTAGTTATGATTAAACAAATTGTACAATATGGTAAGTACAACAGTGAAAACACAGTTATAATGAGTTATTTGTTTAAAATACTACACTGTGCGAGAAAAGTTTTTTTTTAAATTCAAGGTCATAGAAACACTTAGGCCTTAATAACAGTATTTGTATAATTTTCTCTCTCAGATATGCAACCCCATATTCTTTTGAAACCCCGACGTGCGACTGCCCTGACCCCCATTCACTGTTTCATCAAACAAGCTCTCTACCTTGGCCGCCGAAAGCCCCGCATAATGTGGTGCGTATGAATTATTAATAATCCGCCATTTCACTTCAAAAAAGTTATTAAATCTAATTCTTGTGGTTTATAGGTTCGTGCACATCTCTGTATATTCTACACAAAATGCAGACTGGTAATGCAAATTTTAATTCTTATACATTATATAAAACCAATTATACTTTCGTATTAATATGTAGGCTACTTTTTAGAATATGTACGGTTTTAATTTCTCTGTTCACTTGTTGGGGAATAAAGACATTTTGGAGTTTATTTACAAATTCCCTGTGTACTGAAGCAGGGATGTGGGCTTTTAGTGTCCAGTGAGGGGCGCTGTTTTACTTTAACTGAAGGTCTTTCAAAACTCTGTAAAACTTCTGTGGGTGTACGAAATAAGCCCTTAATATCTAGAAAATTACATTTTTAAAAACCTTCTTCTTAAATAAAAAAGCTTTTGGTCCAAATTTGTAATGAACACCAAATAATTAATCTTGTTTAATAATTAAACACGTTTCAGGCCCTGCATTTGAATTTGTGCAGCTGTGCTGAAGTTAAGTAGAATGTAAACATTCCAACTGCAGTCAATTAAAACATTTCCATGCCTTCTGTACTTTCCATACTTTGTGTACACAAATGTACAAGAGTTTTGTGTAAGGGTTAGATTTAAATTTGAAAATATATATAGTATAATACAGTATACCCTGATGAAAAAAACAGCATATGCTGGTAGGTATGTTTTGATGCTGGGATGCTGGTTAGGTATGTTTTTGATGCAAAGGACCAGCATCAAAACATACCTACCAGCATATGCTGGTTTTTTCACCAGAGTATATGGGATTTTCCTTAGAGCTTTTCATTGACCTTTGTGTTTACACTCACACAAAGCATTTTTCATTTTTTACAGTATGTTTTGTAAGTTGTTTTCCATGTGAGGGCTGTTGGCTGGTCCCTGTGATAGAGGTGAGTTCATATTTTACTGTCCTAGTGGGGAGATTTGATCCCTAAAATGTAGGCAGTGCCTGACCCACTTGTAGATGAACCTCTTTGGCAGTAATAGTGTATATGATGATGTCTGTGCGCTTGTGTCTGCATTATCTGTGTGCTAGTTTGCATACTCTTGTTTAGCAAATTCAGTACTGTCAAGTACAGTTCTCTTAATAGGCTGCATAATGTTCTTTGCGTGTGTGTGGGAGCGAGGCAGTCAGGCAGATACAGAGTTGTACAGTATGCGTTTCAGAGTACATTAAGAGACTACACCTGACAGTCTGTTCCAGGGAAATGGCTTTGTTTTCTCACAAGCGCTATTTAGCCACTAACAGTAGACAAAATGACAAGCAAAACAGCACAACCATAAAACATTATAGTATTAAAGCTATATGCACTTGATGCACTGTGGCTGTCTCTGTCAAGGCTTTCTAACCCAAACACTAGTTTTCACTAAAGCAATTTCTCCTGCAGCCTGTCTGCGTTTTTGCCAGGCTTCATCAGAATCCTCATCTGGCAAGGTCATTTCTGTTTGTTAAAAAGTTAGAGTTTATTTGTATGCTCACAAAAAAGACCAATGCAATAGCAAACTTAGACATTCAGAATTGATCAAACCACAAGAAGTCTAATATTCCAAATCTTCTTTTATTAAATACTTGTTATCAAGTTCTGTAAATAATCTCCCTTCTAAACAAAAGGCAACAAGCTTTAATATCTGTTAAAGAGATAGTTCACCCAAAAATGAAAACTGTCATCATTTACTCAACCTTCATGGAAAAAAAGATGTTTTGAAAAATTTCTCAAAATTCAGTGAAAGTCAAATATTTTTCAGTGAACCATCCCTTCAAGAGCGAATAAAGCATTCTATTCTATTCTGTTCTATTCTATTCTGCTACTTTGATTCCATGACAATATTCATGTATTCCATTTTAGCACGTTTTTACTATATATTGTGCAACATGTATTCATTCTTTGAAAGACATCCTCAGCATTGTGAATTCCACGATGCATGCATAAATCTTCATCCTTCAACACAGACAGCTTTCTCAAATACAGAGCTTCAATAATAGATCAAGAATGAGGTTCTCTCGCTCAGTCTCTCATTGTGTGCGAGTGCGGCAGGTGTGTGGATGCAGCCCCCTGTATGCAGTTAAATTATAAAGAGCCCTCGCAGAGTTCAGGAGAAAACCCTGACCTCCGGTAACAGCAGGTTTGAGAGAGCGCGCCACATGAGCTCCGCAGCAGAAACAGCATGGTGCCTATAGCTGATTCTGAATCAGTGGATTGTTTTAGCACATAGTGTGTGATTGGCTTAGCTTCGGTCTGAGATCAGCTTTCTTGGTTTACTGTTATATGTGGAAATTGAGGGCTTGAGGATGCACTGTGAGTTTCTCTAACTCTTGCTTTTGCCAAGTCAGGGAGTGCCTGAGCAAGAGAAGATACCGGTTATCAGCAGGGATCAAGCTGTTGATAGATACTTGGCTGTCTTTCTGACTTGGGCTTTGAGCTTAATACCACACAAACGTCTGTCTCTTGAAAGTTCAGTGGTGGGAAACAAAGCTGATGAATCCACAGCAGCCTCTTGGCTGTATATAGTGGTATAATGTCATCTTGCTCACTGTTGACATTTGCACTAGTAACTACAACTACAACTTATTTTTATTTTTTGGCATAATTTACCCTCATGTTGTTTCTAACCTGTATGACTTACATTCTTCTTTAAAGTCGCAATTCTGACTTTATTTCTCATAATTGTGGGTTTATATTTTGCAATTTTGACTTTGTAAGACGCAATTGCGAGGTATTAAGTCAGAACTATGAGATATAAACTCACAATTCTGAGAACATATCAGTCTTTCTTCCCTTTCAGAACTGGGCTTTATAACTAGCAATTACGAGTTTATATTTCACAATTCTGAGGAAAAAAGTCAGAATTGCGAAATATAAACTTGGAATTGTGAGAAAAATGTCAGAATTGTGAGATACTTGCATTTGTGAAAAAAAAAAAAATCTGAATTGTGAGTTTTTGTCTTGCAGTTCTGACTTTATTTCTTGCAATTGCGAGTTTATATCCCGCTATTCTGAATTTATAACTCGCAGTTGTGAGTTTATTTCACGGAAATCTGAGAAAAAATGTCAGAAAGTTATATCTCACAATTCTGATTTTATAACTCCCAGTTGCGAGTTTATATAGGCTAATTGGATTGTGAGTTTATATCTTGCAGTTCTGATTTTGTAATTCGCAATTATGAGGTATTAAATCAGGACCCCCACAGTACTGGACTTCATAACTTGCAATTGTGAGTTTATATCTCACAATTCCACGAAAAAAAATATTATTTTTTTATTTAAAAATAATTTTTGTAAGTTTATATAGGCAAATGCAATTCTGAGAAAAAGTCATAATTGTGAGTTTATATCTCGCAATTCTAACTTGATTTCTCAGAATTGTGAGTCTTGCAATTCAGACTTTATAACTCGCAATTGCTAGTTTTCTCACAATTTTGAGAAAAAAGTCAGAATTGCGAGATGTAAACTTGCAATTGCAAAAAAAAAAAGTCTAAATTGTGAGATAAAAACTCTAAATTATCTTTTTTCACCTTTTCCAGTGGGGGAAATGGGCTTCCATAGAAAATTGTTCTTAAAAGGTTTTAAATTTCTGTTTATACAGGAAGTAAGCCCAAAACTACAACAAGTTATTGTTTGCTCTGCGATGAATTGCCATTTAGGCATGAATGTAAATAGAAATGTTCAGAATTTCTTCTTTTTTGTTCCACTGAAGAAAGATTTTGACAGTTTTCAGTTTTGGGTGAAGGAACCCTTTAAGGTCAATTGCCGTCATCTGTGCCATGCTGTCAGTTTCCACCCGGAAAATCCCTGGAGACAGATTTCCATTGGCATTCCCATTCGTCTCAATGGCAGTTTCTCAGATGGTGCAGGATTTGATCTACCATCCTTGCTCATGGGAACCACAGAAAATTTTGAGCCAATCCCTCCCAGTTATAAATGCCATGTGACTAATCAGTCTGGAGCTGTATTGATTTCACGACCCTGCAACTGTTTTAGACAGTATCAGGATATTTTGTGATGACTTTCCTGTTGAAAAAAACAGCATATGCTGGTTAGGTATGCTTTGAAACATGGCTGCTGGTTTAAGCTGATCCTTGAGTTGTCATGAGTTGGTTTAAACCGGTCATGTGCTGGAGCTAGTTGCTTAGGACCAGCACATGAACAGCTAAGGACCAGATTAAACCAGCAACCATGCTTCAAAACCTAACCAGCATATGCTGTTTTTTTCAACACTGTGTCTGTTGTGTGTCAGTCAATCATAAAGCTAAAGGTGTGCTGACCTAAAATTCATAGCTGCCAGTGGTGCATCTGATTGTGGTGTGTTTATTGCCACGAAATAAATACATTGTTGCTGGTTTTCAGTGGTCATTGCAAGTTTGTGTAACACAGTTATACAGAAATCAGGATCAGTATTTATGCTGACATTGTCTCAAATCCAACTTTGCAAAAAAGTGCTACTTTGTAAAGGCTGTTAACAGAGAGGCTTTCAGGTTTAGATTATAGCTAAATTGTCTACCATCAGGGAATAATTGGGCTATATGCACCAGCCAAACTTTGAACCCTTGATTACCACAGAAAATCATTTTGACTTGTCCTTCATCTTGTGGAAACAAAGGAAAATTGTGTTCACAGTAATGCAATTATGCAATCCTTATAAACTTGATATCTTATTATGGACGAGAGCAACCTTAACCTTTGCTCAGAGGCTTTGTACAAAGATAGCTTATGAAGATTTAGATGGTTTATGGAAATTTGTTTTTAAAATTTAAATCTTCAGAACCTTCCCTGTAAAATTTGGCCTTCACAAGCATTTAAATTATGCCGGAGATTAAGGAGCGCACACTGAGTGCATTGGAGATTCCAGTAATGTACTCTGATCTAAGCGCTGAAATGCACCGTTTGCACATAGTGCCTATATGCTAGCAGTAGTCAAAGTGTGAAATAGGAAGATGTTAGAGACAGCGAGGAAAAAGATAGGGACAGTGATCAGCACAGTAATTAGCAAAGCTCATTAAGCTCATCTCCATCCTGCTTCAAAGGCAACTCATGCAAATTGACAGGATTTATCCACCAGCTTCATTTTGAAAAGTTCAGTGGTTAACAGACCTGTAGCGCTTACCTGCTTAGAAATGCCATAGGAATGTTTGTAATTAAAGATTTTACTGGTTAATCCAAAATGTTCTCTTCTTTTTCATACTATTTGATTGAGTTTTTTGCTTTTAATGTTTTTGAAAGAGTTCTCTCGTACTTACTAAGGCTTAGATAAAATCTGAGAGCTTTCTAACCCTGCATAGACAGGCCCAGAAAGGTAGTAAAGACATCCTTAAAATAGTCATCAGTCATCCTTAATGTGACATCAGTGGTTCAACCTTAGTTTTATGAAGCTACAAGAATACTTTTTGTGCACAAAGAAAACAAAAATAATGACTATAAAAAAAATACTCGTTGCAAGATACAGCAGTCAGCCAGCTGTTGTCTCTGTAGTGACAATTTCATATTGCTATGCAACCCGTCTTGTGGATCTAAGGATATTTGGATGGTTGCCAGGTGACGCTCTCCTCATACTGAGTGACATATCTCAGGGCTGGGCTTAGAAAATGGACTGATTCATCTTATTTTTCAAGAGGCTGTTTGCAGGAGGCCATCATTTACATCATCTGACCAGCCGCAGCCTGTGCTGCACACAGAAATAATGACGTCCCTGTTGAGTTCTCACCATCTCTAAGATAAATTCCAGCGGAATCTGAATTGATTTTTCAAAGATGATTGATGGGCTATGAGGGTCTTAAGAGAACCTCTTGAAGCTCAGACGCAGCCTCTTAAGCAAGACGTTATCATCGTTTGGACACAATAATAAAAATGAGAGGCGCCTCTCAGTCTCTTTCTTCCAAATAGTGACTTTCATTAACAAGGTTAATTAAAAGAGGAGAGAGAGGCTGTATTGTTTCCTGGGGCAGTAGGCAGATTTCGGTCATGAGGATGTAGCTTACACAGGACTTCCGCATTCATATTCATCCATGTACGTATTCAACACCAACCCTAATACACACAAACACCTAGAGAGGCAGTCACGGATGTGGAGACAGACTTCAGCAGCACTGCTGGGCAACAATCAACACCTTGTTTATTCTGATAAAAAGACGAAAAAGGAGAGAAGAACAAGTTCCGCTGATTTTCACTGAGCCCCCTCCAGGGCAGATTCCCACTGCTGTTCGCCCTTGCCTTGTTAAGCTGGTTCCATGAGTGCACCAAAAAACTCAAACAAAACTTTTGCTTCTGTAAAAACATTCATATGATGGAGATTCACATCCTCTAAAGTGATATTTGCGAGTGTATTTGGCACCGCTGATGCTTGTTTTGTTGCACTGCATCCTGCTGCTAGACTCTATCTGCTTTATTTGTACGGCTCAGCAGAGCCACACTCTTCACGTACAGCATTGCACCCTGGAGGTGTACAGGTGTATAGTACAATGTATTGGAAATCATGTATCGTATTTTGGTGCATTCTGAGTTTATGTACTTTGTGTGTTGTTAAACCATCCATTTGCTGTGGCGGGTTTACTGTGCTCTTTGGAGCAAACCCTCTAGTCAAATCCCTTGTACTGTAAGTGCGACATTATTTAGCTAATAAACTAGAATCATGATTCCAACAACCCAGTTTCACAGGAAAACGTAACTATTTGACAAGGCGGCAATTTTGTATGAATTTGTAAAATGTGATATATACAAAAACCACCAATTCACCAAAAAGTAAAATAGTTACAAAGTGGCATGAGATTGTGTGATTTTTAACACTACCACCTTTAAAGTGTTCTTGTTTTACTTTTAATGGATAGTTCACCCAATAAAGAAAATTCTAGCATTAATTACTCCCCCTCATGTCGTTCCAAACCCAAAAGACCTTTGTTCATCTTTGGAACACAAATTAAGATATTTTTGATGGAATCCGAAAGCTTTCTGACCCTGCATAGACAGTAGGGCTGCATGATAAATTGCAATAATATCGCAATCGATATTAGGAAAAGCTGCAATATTCATGCACGCATCTTGTCAGAGAAGCACGGTTCTGTGATCAGTAGTAAATCACCATCTGAAGGCCAGAAGGCGCTCTTGCGCAGAAACTCCAAATTCACCCCGCAGAAGAAATCCAGGAAATAACGATCGCTGCAGCTGAATAAACAGAACATTTAACTTTCATTGATTCAACGTGACTAATAAACACGACAATATATGGTTTATCCGAATTCTTCTTATTTTAATTTTTCTTATAATAAAGTATATAATAATGCAGTGCCTTTATCACTGCTTAGAATACTATGAAATATGTTGCGTGGCTTATTCTGTGTAAGAAGCCACATCATCTCACAGAAGGATTTATTACAAACACTCGACTGACATTATGAAGTGAGTTTGGAGTAAAAACATGTTATTAAATTTGGTATTTTCATGTGCTTTCAGATGTAGCAGCATTTACTACACAGAGCTGTAGTTCAGTGAGAAGCTACCAAAGCAACTTTATTATCGAAGGGCGATTTGATAATATCGATGTATAAAATTGATATCGTCTGCGTGGTTTTGTGTAGCTTGTCAGTGAATTACGGTTTTGTGTAGTAAACGTTGCTCTATCTGAAAGCACACACGTGATGGAGATTTACTGCTGATTACAGAACTGGCTTTACTGTCAAAATGTGCATGGATATCGCATACGATTTATCGTGCAGCCCTAATAGACAGCAATATAATTACCACGTTCGAGGTCCAGAAAGGTAATAAGGACATTGTTAAAATAGTCCATATGACATCAGTGGTTCGGCCGTAGTTTTATGAAGCAAAAAGCAAAAAAAATGCTTTCACTGATGTCACATGGGCTATTTTAACAATGTCCTTACTACCTTTCTGGGCCTTGAACGTGTCAGTTGTATTGCTGTCTATGCAGAGTCATTAAAAATATCTTCATTTGTGTTTTGAAGATGAACGAATGTCTTAAGGGTTTGGGTGAGTAATCAATGACAGAATTTTCATTTTTGGGTGAACTATCCCTTTAATTGTAATAATTTTAGCCCACTGAACATCATTGTACAACTATCACAGTAAAAAATGATTTGTAAAGATTACTGAAATATGTTTTAGAAGAATACAATTTCACATTTGATTCAGTGTGTTATTTGCTGTTTCTTTGTAATTATTTTTGAAACGTACATACATGAACATTATAGTTAATCTATGAATCATAATCGCAATTCTAGTTTATTAATAAAATTATTAGCCAAAAAAGTTGCCGTCTGATCATTTTGTGATAAATAAATGCTGCCTTGATGAACAGAAAATATACACAAGTGTCTCATATAAAGAAATTCCATTGACGTTATGCAAGCACTAATAACGTTAATTGTGCCAGACAAATATAGCGCTGACTTCTGTTAATAAGAGTCTTTGTTAATTAATCTATAATGAACCTAATTTACATAGAAACGATATGAGCTGAAAAGAATGACAATGACTCATTTTAAATATGCTTGCTGCAGCACAGATAACACCTATTAGACTGAATTATTGGTGGTTAATGAAAAAGACTTTTAGCATAAAACAGAAGCACAACTGTTTAGTGTTTTTGCCGGTTTGTTTAAGAAGTCCAACGTACACTTCTGTCTCAACCAGTTTTGTGAGTTTGGGTTGTGGAACTGCTGTTTGGACAGTCACAGTTATCAGAGTTATCACACTATTTACTGCTACTAGTGACACATGCATTACACGCTTCACCTTTAAATCAAAGTTTAAAGTTTATATCTTTAAATAACATTACATATTGCAATGTGTGATAACATTATCCTGTCATGCAACATGCAGGTCAGCCTATTTGGCATTCACAGCAGAGTACATTCGGAGATAACCGTAATATCTGTCGCTATCTGAAACTGCTGGGCAAAGTCAGAAGGATTGGGGCTGTGGCTAAAGAAATATTGACTTCTTAGAGGACACACCGATAAGTGTGGTGACAAAGAGTTCTCTGAGTGCTTATAGCAGATTATTGTTTATTGTGCCCGACGATATCTCGGTTTGAACTAATCTTACCTCATCTGTCTTTTAGTTTGTCCTGTATATTTTTATCTCCCATTCCCTTAGATCATCTGCATTTCCTTTCATCCCCTCATGCAAGGATCTCTTTGCTTTTTTTTTGTCTATTTAAATGAACGAAATCATCGTTGAGTTTGTCATGATTTATTTTAGGCCGTTGCTTCATTATTTAGCCTACTCTGAATTCTCATTTGCCTCTTTACTATTCTGCGAATGCATCTGACTTACAAATGCACTGGATGAAAAAACAAACTATATAAACAAATAAATAAATGATTATGGTTAATTACGGGAATCAGCACTATGTAAAGAGCAGGATGAGCTGACTTAATAACCTGTGAAATTGTGCTCTATTTAAAGAGGAGCTGTGTGAACAAACGCACACACCGAAAGACAGAAATGTTAAAACAATGTACAGCATCCGTTTACTCTGTCATAAATTGGAACGAAAGCAGGAGACAAGACCAGTCACAGTGATTAGCATCAATCAGTTTGTTAGAACATCACGGTGGCCTACATTCAAACTGCTGGTGTGTTCAAACTCTTGCTTCCTGTTTCTTCAGAGGACTGGTATGGAGAGAATTCCCTTCATGGAAATATCAAACAACCATATTTCCTCCTGCCTTGATTTTTTTTCTTTAACAAGATATGTGTGATGAATAATTCATTGGCCCTGGGATTCTTCCCCAGAAGGCGAATGTACTCATGAGGGTGTGAACATGCGCTAACATAGGAGCACATACACACATAGACGCACAGTATTCGCACCCACATGTACACACACATGCTCTTGTTCATGCAGAAGGTGAAGTGTATATGAGAACGCACACTCATGTTGCGCATCCTAATACACTGCAATAAATCTAATTCCATCTTTATTAGTATCCTTTTGTTTTGTTTTTTAGTAAACAACCAACCAACTGCAAAACAAGACAGAAGAAGACAGAGGAAGAGCAACAAAATCGAAAAAACAAGTATGGAAGGCCTCCGAGTAAAACAATTAAAAGGTAATTGTAGTTCTTGTGATTGTGATTTTATATCTCACAGTTGCAACATTATATCTCGTAATTGTATGTTTGTATCACAGTTACTATATATACCTCACGGTTGTGACTAAATTCCTCATAATTTCAACTTAATATCTTAAGATTGCAGCTTTATATCTTACCGTTACAAGTTTATATGTAAGAATTGAACATTTATACATCACAATTGAAATAATATGTCTTATAAATGGGACTTGAAGGATTAGTTCACTTTTAGACTAAACATTTCCTGATGATTTACTCACCCCCATGTCATCCAAGATATTAATGTCTGTCTTTCCTTAGTTGAAAAGAAATTAAGTTTTTGAGAAAAACATTCCAGGCTTTTTCTTAATATAGTGGACTTCAATGGGGTTGAAGGTCCAAATTGCAGTTTCAATGCAGCTTCAAAGTGCTCTACACGATCGCAACCAAGGAATAAGGGTCCTGTCTAGCGAAACAATCAGTCATATTCTAAAAAAATATATATAAATGTATACTTTTTAACCACAAATACACACCGACAGAGGCCGCTCCCACGACAGTTGATTGACATGAGCGTCTTACCTCAGATTAGCTGTAACAGTTCACCTCCATTGTAAGTTAGACTAAAATATCTCCGATTAAGTGATTGAGGTGTTGTGTTGCTGGATGTAATAATGAACATAGTGGTTGTCATTTACTCCCGACATCTGAGCTGCTGAAGATGCAGTGGATTATGTTTGTGAAGGGAATGCGCCTCCCGATCTACATAAATGTGTCTATGTTAGCGCAAATCATTCTTGATCCAGCTTCACCTACAGCAGAAGTGAGTATAAGTCACCTTTCCTAATAACGCGCTAGTTAGCAAGTTTCGCGGCTAAACGTGCTAAATGCGGCTAAAGTAAACAATCTCTCTGAGCTCATCACTCCACAGAGAGAAGAGAGGGGCGGGGCGAGCAGAGCTCATTTGCATTTAAAGGAACAATCCCTCAGAGTGGGATGATTTTTGCAGAGCTCATTTTGACAAGGTAAAAAGGGTGTTGTTTTACACTACCATTGAGAGTTTTTAACCAAAGTATATTATAGACTTTTCATTAAGACCCTAAAGAATCATATCAACTTGTGGAAAATGGGCATCCGATGACCCTTTTAAGATTAMAAAAATACCACTGGGTGGATTCTTATCATAACACACATTTATGTTCAAACAACATGTAAAAGTGAGTTTTGCATCCGATGACCCCTTTAATATCTTGCAACTGCAAATTTGTACCTCACATTTATGAGTTTATAAACATTCAGATTTTTTCCCTAACATTTCTGACTTTTTTTCTCTTCATTTTGACTTTATATTGCACATTTCTGACTTTGTGCCTCAATTGCAATTTTATTTCTTGTAATTGTAAATCTCTGGGTATTTTCAGACCTTTTGTATTGGAACCTGCCACGTTTCCTCACTTACAGTAGTTTGGTTTGTTTCGGAATATATGAACAAGGTGATCAAGCCTAGGTCTGCACCAAAAAAATAGTCCCCGAAATCACCTGAATGAGGTGGTCACGGCTTTGCTCAGCTGACCGCAAAGATTCTAGAAACCAAATTTTTAAATGTTGCCTTGTGAAAGTGAACCAAACCAAGGAGAACAATGATCTACAGTTAATGTGACTTTCTTTCTTTTCCTTTTTTATCTCACAATTACCTGCTTTATTTATTTACTTTGAAGTGGAAGCTAAAGCTATTTATTCAGAACCCACACAAGAAACCAAAACATTGCTCATACTGTATGTAGTATGCATACACGAGTCACTACTGCCGTACACCCCGCTGTCTCACATAAATGCATATTCGGTATGAAAAATGACCATGAAAAAGGATTTTCTTTTATTTGTTTTTCCTCTCTTCCTTTCCTGTCTTTCTCCCTATTTCTCCCATCTCTCTTCTGTGCCTCTCTACACTTCTCCATTTTCTGTGTACCCTCTTCTCTCACCCTTTTCTTTTTTTTTCCTGTGAGTGTATATTGAGGGCAGGTGGGTGTATCTGGTATCTGTTTCTCCCCTTCTAACTCTGTCTATTTTCCTCATGCCAGATCTCATATGGGCTTCAATTATGAACAGATGCCAGGAAAGTGAGAGACACGTGCACACATGCGCCGTAGAAGCGTGTCTCACCTCTTGCTGTTAGAGCTGCTGTATTAATCTGTTTCTTGTCATGCAAGCTGAGAAAGAGGAACAAAGAGAAAATGGCAGGAGAAGGAAGGGGACAGTGGGATGCCAGTTTTCTTGCCTGTGGTGACTGCCCTGTGACCCTGCCAGGTGGTACTGACTCATGGACACCTGATGGCTGCTTGTTCGAAGCTAGTGGAACTGGTTTCAGACTGGCAGAACTCACAGAAATGTAACTAAGATTTAAGAAGGACAGAGAGGAGACATGTGCTCACCCGGTGAGAGATTGAAGACCGCAGTGTTGCCAAGTACAATGTGTTCCTGGACATTTTGTTTGTCCTGAAAAAACATTTCAGCAAAAAAACTCACCCCTTAAAACACCTATCTTTCTTGTGTCATAAAGAAATTATGTTTTTTGAGGAAAACATTTCAGGATTTTTCTCCATATAGTGGACTTCAATGGTGCCCCAAGTTTGAATTTCCAAAATGTAGTTTAAATGTGGCTTCAAACGATCTCAAATGTGGTT
>JAHKKF010521043.1:0-20323 GCA_019740295.1 Labeo calbasu | reverse complement strand
GCTGAGCAGAGCTCATTTGCATTTAAAGGAACAACCCCTTAGAATGAGATGATTTTTGCAGAGCTGATTTTGACAAGGTAAAAAGGGTGTTGTTTTACTAAACCATTGAGAATTTTTATCAAAGTATATTATAGACTTTTCATTAAGACCCTAAAGAATCATATCAACTTGTGGAAAATGGGCATCCGATGACCCCTTTAAAGTTCATCTTTAAGACAACTAATAATTTACCTTCCAAACTAACACTTAACACTAATAATTTCACTTTGTGTAATCTTTAGCAAGTTTTTAGTGGATTTTTAGTTTTTTGTGTTTTGTTTTTAATATGTTAATTTTTGTTAAATAGTGTGGGAAATTGACTCATGTCATGACTAATGTTGATTTGATATTGACACTTATTTATTATATCTAAATTCACTGAAAACAGAAAATGTGTGATTATTCTTTACTCTTACCTGCTAATGAAATCACACTGTCCATTTTGATTTTGTTTAAGATTCACCCAAAATGAAAATTCTGTCATTAATTACTCATCCTCATGTCGTTCCAAATCTTCGGAGCACAAATTAAGATTTTTGATGAGCCCTTTCGGACCCTGACATGGAAGAGAAGAAATTGTTAAATAAAATTGTAATTTTGTTCTCTTTGCACACAAAAAGTATTCTTGTAGCTTCATAAAATTACGTCTGAATCTGTGATGTGGCATGGACTATTTTAACAATCTTCTTAATACCTTTCTGGGCCTTGAACATGGTAGTTGTGTTGCCGTCTATGCAGGATCAGAAAGCTCTCGGATTTCATAAAAAAAATCTTAATTTGAGCTCTGAAGATGAACAAAGCTCTTATGAGTTTGGAACGACATGAAGGTGAGTAATTAATGACAGAAATTCAATTTTTTGGGTGAACTGTCCCTTGTAATGAAAGCATGTTTTGCAGAAATGTATTACTATCTCCTGTTTGATAACTCCCAAAAGCTATTCTTTTTTGTTTTTTTTTTTGGTTTATTTTGTAAAAACACAATGTTTAAAGCTAACACAGCTAGCATGCTTGCTAATATCTTCTGCTTGAACGCTTCACTCCACTAACTCTTGCTCTTTCTTTCTCTCTCTCTCTCTTACTCTTCCCTTCCTCTCCACATCCAAAAGTTAAGACATGAAACGTCGGACGTCATCACAGAACTCTGGCGTTGGAGGCAGTCCAAGGTCAGTCCATAAGTCCCTGTAGAGCTCTGAACGACCTCTCTGCTATCATAGTCACGCACTGGGTAATGATAAGAAGACGCTTTTTAGTCAGAAGAGGCTCTTGGGAAAGAGGTCAGTTTGGTTTGCTTGTTAAGCAGTAGCTCACATAAAATGTAAATTCTGTCATCTTTTACTCATCCTCATGTCATTCCAAACCAATATGACTTTCTTTCATCCTTGGAAGGAAAAAAGGTTACGCAGGCTACGCTTGCTTTTCTGTTAATCCATACTGCTGAGCTCGAAAGTCACGAACGTCTTATAGAAGCAGTCAGGGTAAATGGTAAAACTATACTACAAGTTTTCAGAAATAAAACCATAGTGTAATTTGAGGAGCAAATTTTTCCACAGCTCTCAGAGGTCTTTAAATGTGCACAGAAAAGGGTGGGTAAATGCGCAACTGGCAAAATTTTGTGGGCAAAAAAGGCCAGTTTTCTATTGTCAGTAGTGAAGCACAGTTCATAGAGAAGTCACTTTCAAACCAAGCAGCTTTCTGTTGTTTAATGTGGGGAATCTGCATAACCTTCTTGAACTTGTTGCGAATTCTGCTTAGGAAAATCGTGTTGATTCCTATTGAAATGACTGGATTTGCCTGTGAAAATTCTCATAGCAACAGAAAATCTGACTGCACGTTATACAGTATGTGACCCTAGACCAAAAAACCAGTCTTAAGTAGCACAGATATATTTGTAGCAATAGCAAACAATACATTGTATGGGGCAAAATTAACAATTTTCTTTTACGCCAAAACACATTAGGATATTTAAATAAAGATCATGTTCCATGAAGATATTTTGTAATTTTCCTACCACAAATATATCGAAACTTAATTTTTTCTTAGTAATATGCATTGCTAAGAACTTAATTTGGACAATTTTAAAGGCGACTTTCTCAGTATTTAGATTTGTTTTGCACCTTCAGATTCCAGATTTTCGCATAGTTGTATCTTGGCCAAATATTGCTCTATCCTAACAAACCATACATCAGTGATGTATAAATCTTAAAAAAAAAAAAAACCTTTACGACAGATTTTGTGATCCAGAGTCACATATGATGACAGACGTTTTAACTAAAAATGCAAAATTATTCACTGTGTCTGAAATCAAATACTTCTCTATAGTAGTAAATCTCCATCACGTGCGTTCAGCTGGAGCGGCAATTAATACACAGAGCCGTAAATTACTGACAAGCTATGCAAAATCGCGCTCATAATCGAGTGCAATTAATCTGCCATTATGAGCAGATTTTGCATAGCTTGTCAGTTATTTACGGCTCTGTGTATTAACTGCCGCTCCAGCTGAACGCATGTGATGGAGATTTACTACTGATCAAAGAACCGGCTTTTCTGACTAAATGCTCATGATAATAGCATGCGATTTATCGTGCAGCCCTAGGGATGTATGATAATGACAAAAATGTCATCTTGATATTTTCTGGAATTTTGTCGATAACGATTATTAGCTGACTCCCAAAGCTTTTAATGTTCTTCATATTCTGTGCTGTGGTTAGTTTCCTTAAAAAATACTTTAAATATAAACCTAAAATCACCAGTAGGTAGTGGCAAATCACTGCATGAGTGAGTCATTGAGTCATTCGTTCGACCGATTCATTCAAATGACTGATTGATTCAGTAATAAAACACTCTTGTGTGTTGCTCAGAGTTGCAAATAAGTTGTGCTGTGGCTTTGTTTGGAACTACTTCCTGTGTGTTTTTGTTCAACGTAGGCTCATTGGAAATATGTGCCTCTATATACATTTCTGCAAAACTGAAAAAACTTACCTATATATACAAATCACTGCAGTTTCCAGTTGAAATTAACTCTGAAAACTTTTATTCCTTTTTACTCAAAGTATAATTTACAGGTAAAGAGTTTTGATTAATAAAGCCTGATTTTCACACAATTACTCTTGCAGAATATTATGTAATGACTTCAAAACAATTTTAACATCCTGGGTGATTTTAAAAACAGTGATACTTTTGAACGTTGTCATCAAATATACAGCTTCATATGCATGAGTTTTCTAATTTGGTAGGTTTGCTTGGTAGCTCACGTGATACTGTGTTGCACTTGAGTGATGAAGAGTTCTGGTACAAACCTTGTGAAACTCTGATTCGTCAAAACAGCTCAAATCCGCGTAAGGAAGTTAAAATGGCACAGCTGCATCAACAAATGCATTTTTATATCACTTTTGATTTGTTAACACTATCCGGTAGGTTTAGGGTTGGGTTTAGTGTAGGGGATATTTCCAACACAATAGAGCATTAACCTTTAGCGACCTGGATATTTGAATTCTTAACAGCCACAATACGTACCTCAAGCAGCACAATAAAACACAGCAATACGTGCCTGTACCAACATAATAAAAAACTAAATAAAAAAATACAACAGTTTAGGGGGTCCGCTTCATGTCGTGCCAAACAACACTTCTTAGTTATACTGTAAGTTCACTGTAAACCCCGCTTCTTTTGGCTTATTGATTTATTGTACCCTCTGGAAAACGGTTTTTTTTTTACCGGGGGACCCCCTCTGAAATGCGATTAGGCTAGTTTTGAGTAACAATTGGGCGGAAAAACCTGGCAACCCTGCACAGACCTGCCCTGAGTGAGCTGTGAACAGTCCGCCATTGTTTCGACAAGGAGCAGGCGAACACAAAAATGTCTCTATTCTCCAAAGTGACTAAGGTGAGCCAGTTGTGGGATGTAATAATGAACATAGCAGTCGTCATTTACTCCCGACATCTGAGCCGCTGAAGATGCGGAGGATTGCTTTTGTTTTTAAAGGGATAGCATCTAAATGCATCTGTTCGTGCGAATCATTCGTGATCCAGCTTCACCTACACAAAAGAAGTGAGTTATTGGGGTTTTTTATGAATCTTTGCAAAACGTCTTTTCTAATAATGTGCTAGTTAGACAGTTTCAAGGATAAATGCGACTAAAGTTTACAGTCTCTCAAAGAACGGCTCATCACCCCATGGAAGAGAGGGGTGAGGTGTGAGCTCATTAGCATTTAAAGAGACATGCACTGAAATTGGTCACTGTGAACAAAACTGTTTTTGACAAGGTAAAAAGGGTGTTTTACACTACAATTGGGAAATTTTAACGAAAGTATGTTATAAACTTTTCATGAAGACCCTAAAGAATCATATCAACTTGTGGAAAATGGGCATCCGATGACCCTTTCAATGGTTGCAAAGTAAGGTCAAATTTAGTAGATACTCAGAGACTCTGCATTATTCCGGATGCACAGTTTTAAAAGATAGTCTCACCCCAAACTTTCACTATTGGTTAAGTCAGTATTGCTAGGTTAAGCTGGTCGAGATGCTCAATCAAACAAAGCAATGTTTTGATAGCAGATGTGTTTACACTTTTCAGGGAAATCAGCCTAGAGATGGCTTACTAATAGTTGACTCCGCACTGGAATGGAGAAAGTATTTAAACGTCAAAAAATTACACACTTCACCTTTAGTAGACAAACTTCCCAGTTTATTATTTTAGTAGTAAAATATCAAATGACTGACTAACCTCTCTTGATAATGCAGCATGTTTACTTCTTTAGAGATTTTCACAAACTAAAAGTAACCAAAGCACCTTGGATTGTGCTATTCTTTGCAGCTTCTTATGTAAATACAATATAGTAATAATTCACTACCAAAGTATGACTGTACCATTGTACTGCCACAGTACTTTGTTGTACGGGTTGTTTTCTTTGTGACCTAAAACTGTCTGTGAAGGAGAGGTGTGGACGTAAGACCAGCTGTGTGAACAATCCCAGATGGTCCTTCATCTAGTGTTTGACACACAGGCCACACAATGCTGACCTGAAAGGGGTCAAAGAGTTTCTGGAATTTGAAAAAGCAACAATAAAGTGCTATTGTACTTCCTCAAACCTTGCATTCCTTTGTGGAAAAATAAGTGCCTGAAACAATCATTTAAACACCCAAAGTAGACAGAGAGATGTTGCACAACTGAACATAGTGGTGTCACATGACTTTCATAATCGCACACTTAGGCAATAACTGGACAAAATGACCATGGGCACGAGTGCATGTGTTTATTATTCTTTTGAATACCCTCAGCATTGGTGCTTGATGGTGTGTTTATGCTTTAGACGTGACTGTTCTTTGTGTCTGTGGTTTTTCTTGTCTCATTCTTTCATTTGCCAACACAAGCTATCTGTGAATCACTCGTCTGTGAATCTGTGAAGCAGACTTTATATGCACTTCCCCTGAGATAGACAGAGGAAATGAACGAGCGCTATCTGATGACATCAAGTACGGGTCATCCATGTGCTCTGATGTCACACCAGCCCCTCTAACCACTGGAACAAATCTGCACAACAAGTTAAGCAGCAGTGTGTATGAAACTGCAAATCTGGTCTCTGTTAGGCAGTGGAGGACAGATAGTACTTGCATGAAATGGTAAGGAAGATTGTTTCTTATTAGCTGACTGTTGTTATCTGGTCTCATGTGACATTCAGCACGCAGTTAAGCTCAAACAAGAATGGTCTCAGTCTGTTGAATGGGTTTCTTGTGTAAACCGTGCAGTGTATTTTTACATTTTATGAAGGAAATGTGAGTAGTGCTTGCCTCTGCAGAACCTGCAGTGTCCTGACTGGTCTTAGTATGTTGCTATGTGGTTTCTAGGGTGCTGTGGATGGTTTTAAGAAAGCGTTGCTTACTGCCACAAGTTGAATGAGTCCATGAGTCATAAATCTATAATAATATACTTGCTAGATACACTACCATTCAAAAGTCTGATGTTAGTAAGCTCACCAAGGCTGCATTTATTTGATCAAAATTACGTAAATTGTGAAATATTATTGACATTTCAAATAGCTGTTTTCTATTTGAATATATTGTAAAATGTAATTTATTCCCGTGGTCCAAAGCTGTATTTTCAGCATCATTACTCCAGTCTTCAGTGTCGAATGATGCTTCAGAAATTATTGTAATATACTGATTTGCTGTTTAACAAACATTTGTTTTTATTACCAATGTTGAAAACATTTGTGCTGGGTTATATTTTTATGGAAACAGTGATACTTTTTTCAGGATTCTTTTAACAGAACAGAGAGTTCAAAAGAACAGCATTTATTTGAATTAGAAATCTTTTGTAACAATCTAAAATAATTTACTGTAATTTTTGATCAATTTAATGCGTTCTTGCCGTGTAGGAAACACCCAAACTTATGAACAATAGTGTATGTCTCATGTTTCTCCTTCACAATGCAGGTTTTTATCATCCACCAGGTGAAATAAGTCTAATCATTTAGAAAAGTAACAGTACTCCTTGATCACTAAATAGAGGAAGAGTGACTAAGAAAATGTTGATTGTGCTTGAATTGTGAAATAGCCTGAGTGCGAATATGAATGATATTTGGCTCAGCTGCTCTGTTAAGCTTTGTTAAGCAATGTTTGGCAGACGTGTTGAAGGTGTGAGCCAGGTAGAAATCACTGATGACTGCAGTTGACTAATTTTGCTCTTCTGGATGTACTTTAGTACATTGTTCTCTATGAACAGTCTGTCAAAACAGGCAGGAGGAGTATTATTTTTGATCGTCTTCTGAACAAAAAGTGTCAGTACAATGTTATTTAAATAAATGATGTTCAAAACATGTAAAAATGATTATTGGTCAGACTTCATTTTAAAGTCCTATTCTCACTATTAACTATCTATTAACTTTGACTTCTGCCTCAATAAACTCCCAATTACTTATTATTATTAGTTTGTAAGGTAGTTGTTAAGTTTAGGTGAGGGATAGGATTAAAGGAATAGTTTATTTAAAAATGAAAATAACCTCATGATTTACTAACCCTAAAGCCATCCTAGGTGTATATAAGACTAACTGTCGTCTTTCAGACGAATACAATCAGAGTTATATTAAAAAATGTCCTAGCTCTTTCAAGCTTTACAATGGCAGTGAATGGCTGTTGAGATTTTCCAAGTCCAATAAAGTGCATCCATCCATCATAAAAAGTGTTCCACACAAGTCTAGGGGTTAATAAAGGCCTTCTGAAGTGAATCGATGCATTTGTGTAAGAAAAATATTCATATTTAAAACTTTATAAACCCTAAGACAAGGATTTGTAAAGAAAAATGTCAGAAGATTTTGATAATAGCCAAGAGGAGGCTGGTTTTTCTTAGCTGTAACCAAACGGTTCTCACGAAACTAGCATATTCTAGAGATTATGGTTTCAAATGGTTTTAAATATGGATATTTTTCATACACAAATGCATAGCTTCACTTGAGAAGGCCTTTATTAACCCCCCAGAGCTGTGTGAAGTACTTTCATGATGGATGGATGCACTTTATTGGACTTCAAAATCTCAGCAGCCATTCACTGATATTATAAAGCTTGGAAGAGCCAGGATATTTTTTTAAATAACTCCAAATGTATTCGTCTGAAAGAAGAAAGTCATAAACTCCTATGATGGATTGAGGGTGAGTAAATCATGGGGTAATTTTCATTTTTGGGGGGAATTAAAGGATTTAAAATATGCTAAATAAGGCATTAATACATGCTTCATAAGTGAGGAATAATTGACGAGTGGTTGTTGAATTCTTAGAAAATAATGCACACCCGAGGTGTAATAATAAAACGTAATTTTCTGGCAAATAATGTGGAAATAATCGTTTTTATCCTGTTGTTTACTGTGTTTATTTTTTTGGTCAGTGTCGTTGTGGGTTTTGTTTAATTTGCTGTTTTAGGATGTATGGACCTTTTGAAATAACTGGAATCCTGTGGCGAAGTGATACAGACATGTAATGCGGTCAAGAGATGTCTGGAACTACATTCACCATGCGTTTTCCTGAAATAATGCGTACCTTCAGAAGATTTGTCAGCCAATCAGATTCAAGCACTCAACGGCCCCGTAGTATAAGGATTAATAAACAGCCAACATGCCAGTACTCGCATGCTAATAAGCAACTAGTTAATAGTGAGAATTGTCCCTAAACTACAGTGTTACCCAATGCTAATAATCTCAAAATGTTTATTTGAATTAGCTGATAGCTTGGTCTGTTTGAATATGGCTTGTAACTCATCTCAAGCTGTAAAATTGTGAAGTGTATTAGGGTATTTGAATCAGAATTATATTTCACTGTGACGGTCACATGGCCTGTTGCTTACATTTAAAAGATAAACACATTTGAAGGTCTGATATGAAGACTCACATAGCAAAACAGCCACGAATGCCCTGCACAAAGCCTGTGGAGTTTTGAGTAGAAAATATTTGGCATTTTTTCTCCATTGTTATGTTGTTGAAAGAATGTAGCCGAAACCAGCCTGAGCCTGGTTAATGTTGCTCACAGGAAGTGGATGGTGGGATGAGTAGAGTGCAGGAAGTGGTACAAGTGAGGGTGGGAGTGATGACAGAATGCCAGATGTGTTGGTTACATGAGTATATGGATGAATAGATGTGCAACAACTTGTACCACAGCTACATTTGTACATTGCATTCAGTATATAAAACAAATTCTTTCTCTAGAGAAACTTAAAACAACAGGCATTGAAAATGACTTTACATAGGTCATTGTAATAGTTCCTTGCCATCAGCAGAGAAGTGAACCGGTCAAAGAATCATGTATCTTGCCTATTTTAAACTGGAATAATCCTTGTCAAACTGACGCATGTCAAACCAGACTGCAAATTGCCTTCACATCCTGTTTGGTCGTTCGTCCGGCCTGGAGCTGCAGCCGTCTGTCATAGATACTGTTTGAGAGTTTCCTCCTTGAGAGCTGGAGTTATTCCAGAGGAGAGTCTGATCCAGGATTAGGCTGTAGACACTCATCAGGACAAATACTGAGGCCTCAGCTGGTCTGGAATCTGTTTTGGGCTGCTAGTATCAGCAGGTCTGCTATTTCAGATACGGTGGATCCACTGGAGTGACTCGGCTCTAGTGTTGTAATCTAAATGAGTCAGCATTGGCTTATCACCAATGCCTCCTGTGCGTCCTTGGGTGCTGCAAACCCTCTGCCATGGGTGTGGACATGCTCTTATGAGTGACAAACATACTGTAGAAGACAGACCTAAACTGTTTCTGTTCATTACATATTCATTATTTAAAGTTTTCTAATATCAACTGAGAACACATTTAGCGTATTGTTATGAACTCATAGTGTAATGCCTCAAAAATGCTATAAAAACACTAAAAATAAAGATTTGCAACATTAAATTTATATTTTTTAAGGAAAAAAAAATAGCAGATGTGCATGTAATAAAAAGAAGAATAAATTAAAGCAAAAGAGAAAATAAAATAGATTCATAAATGTTAGTTTTAGAATCTTACTGGTAAAGGTTCCATTTAGAACCCTTATGTTACATTATAAATTTTATACATTAAAGAACAATATAGCCAAATCAAGAACCTTAACAGAGTGAGAAATGAGCATTTTTGCTGATCCCAAGTTACATCATCAAGAAGAATGTTTTTATTTAAAGCAACACCCAAATGCTGTCATCGTTTACTCATGTCATTCCAAATTCCGTAAAAGAAGAAATTTAACCAAATAAGGAAAATGAATGGGGATCGATGCTGTTTACTTAAAAAAAAAAAAATCACCATAAGGCTGCGTGTCCACCAAAGTGTTTAAGCCAGCTGTAAACGCCTAGCTGTGAACACTTGAAAGCGCTTCTGAGGCGCAGGTTTTTATTTATTTATTTATTTTTTGTTCAGCTATGATATGGAATATCCATGGAATTGTTAACTAGTATCTGATTTTGCAGATTGAATATCTGGCCCTTGTTTTAAATGATTTTGTTCCATTGTTGTGCTTCTTGTCTTCTGCTGCTGTTGTACAAGCAGGATGTGGCGATTGGTCAGTGTGGAATTCCTCCACTGTGATTGGACGACTGACTAAAGTGACAGAAATGAGCGCTGCCTTTACTTTCAAGGAAAGTTTGTTCACTCTAGGGTTACCGCCCATCCCGCTTTGCGTTGTACCACACAACATTCTCACCCCTTGTCCCGCATATCGCTTATGGGAGAAAATGTCCCGCGTTTTCATCAGTCTGTTGGTTTTTAATTGTCATATTAAGAAAACGTACGTACGTTATTTTGCCTTTTTAATTTTTTATATAATGTTTTTGCGGCACAGTTTCCACACCAACAATGTCCAGACCTCATCAAGTGCATCAAATGGTCGAGCGTACACTGAAAAACACAATATTCTCCATTCATTTTAGGGCTTTATTTTATTGACCAGAGTGCATTATTGTAAAGCAAGGGTGCATCAACATGCGTGAGCACAAATCTCTTCTCTCGCAGGTGGATTCTCTTCACTCTCACACAAAATGGACGCTTACATATGTGCACGCTCAGAAGCATAAATCGGTGTATATGACAACGGATATAAATCAGTATTTACATAGCATAAATGTATCTGTCCCACACTTATCCCGCATTGTCCCGCAAAATCACATCTACTGTTTCGAAACAGATCTATTGCCAGGTGGTCACCGTATTTCACTTGACGGCCATATTTGCAACGCCTCCAGACACCTCATATAAGACCGTCCTATCTAAATCTCAATAACTGCTCGCTGAACTCGCAATTGAATTACATATTTCAAATCGGCAACAAATCTGAAATGACCTGCCCCATGAATGTTGTTTCTTATGCTTAAATAGCATTTAAAAAGCGCATTGGCTGGTCTAGCCTCAGGTTTCAATGGAAACCGGAGCTTAAAAAGGCTGCTGCAGTGATGCAATGACTTTACCAATCAGCAATTGGCTCTTTCATGTAGAAGGTTGGACTATTCTGCCATATTGCGCATTGCAGTTTCTCCCAATCATAAATATAGGAGTGAACCGTCTTTGTATTTCTATAGTCTTATAGTTGAACATTCTTTAACTCTCAGCGTAAAGAAAAAACACAGACCGTGCACCATTTAGCATGAAAAAAACGTATACCAAATATCAGATACCAAATATTATTTTTCATATTTGTTTACTAGTGGATGCAGCAACACTATAGTTAATTTATGTAAGTGAAAATAGCAATATAAAGTAAACTGTGACATATTATACCCAAAAATTCTTCATAACAGTAAAATTAATACAAATTTGGGACTAAAAATTAGATTTGACACTTTGACCTGACCATGTTTTGTTACAACTTTCTGTCAAAGTTATCTGACATTATCTAAATGAATTTGTTCAGACACAGTTTAACTCTTGAATTCTTGTCATATTTTATTATCATTTTCTAAACTATAACTGTGATAATGTGAAAACAATTGGAAGGTGTCTGAATAAATTTTGGTTTGACTGTAATTAATTTGTGATTATAAAGATGATTTTTTTTCTGATACAGTTTAACTCTGAGTTCTTGTCATATTTTGTTACCATTTTCAAAACTGATAATATACTCAAGACATTTCATTTTATGTCATCAACCAAACAATGTGTTTTGGTCTGTTTCCCATGCAAAGAACTTTTGGAGCTTAACAAAATTTATGTTTCAAGGTGTGGTCACATTAAATTTGCCTAAATTTCACTGGTAAAAAAAGTCAAAGTTTCAAACCTAGCACCTTTCTAGATTCCTATTAGAGTTACTGGAGTTTGGTTGTGAAATTTTGCAGAGCAATTGTGAACAGTGACTGCACCTTTACACAAAAGAAATAAACCCGTATTTGGTTGTAACAGCATGTAAAAAGAAAAAAATCAAGTCAGAATTTAGATTTTTAGTGAACTATCCACTTTACATGTAGGCTATGAGATTTAGTTTTCTGTTCTAGGTCATAACTACAAATAATTACAAACAAATCATTTAAAAGTTCTACCTCAGTTTATAATTTGTTTGTTAAATATGAGGTTTTGTAAATTCTTATCTTGTTTTTCAGTATAACTGCTTAGGAATTGTTTATATGAAAATCTCTTTTTGTCTCAACAGTGATTGTGACATCATGGCCTCAGGATCTCCAGACGTCACAGTCACTACTGAATCATCAGAAGCTGCAGAGGAGTGTTCAGGTAATCTTCAAGCCCCATTAGCATCCATGTGAACAACAAGAACATCCATCTCACTCCGTCACACATTTTTTCCCAACATAGAGATCAGACGTGAAGTATTAGGACACTCTGAACTCAATGAAGAGATACAAGATGCTAGTTCTCAGTGACAGGAAGTCATGTAGCACACGGACAAAGCCAACATTTGTCTCTCCCATACGAGCATGCTTTCCGCTGTCCGACATTTGACCTTTCTCTCCAGTTTAGTGTGGGAAGGAGGAAGCCCAGACTGCTAGAGTCAGATCCTGCAGCGCAGACGGCGGGCCTGCGTGGCGGTGTGGATTAGCCATTTCCTCACAAAAGGGGTGCTCACAGAGCACCCATAATCTCCTCTATCGGATTGTGGGTCTATCTAAGTCTATTAAGTTCAAGAGTTAGTCAGTGGATAGGGTGTGTTTGGGAGGTGTTAATCTTGTACAGATTTACCACAGGATGTTGATAATTGATCCATGACCAGGGTTACATTCATTAAATTCAAAGACACACAAGTCAAGGGATCCAAATATAGCTGGTACGAATTTAGCTATTTTTTAAAGCATGTTAGCTGTAAGGATTTCTGAATCTGAATCTTCTACTTCTAAATCTGTCTCCAAAACAAATCTGATTCATTTAATTATTAATTCAGTAAGCCTTCCTGTAGCCTACATTAGAAGTATTTTTTTATTGCTGATTCAAAAATAGAGGCTATATTTTTACTACTGCATCAAATTCAGAATCAGTTCCACAAAAGAGCTCATTCAGATTCATTTATTGATTTGTTTGGATTCAAAAGTAGTAAAAAAAAATTTGATTCATTCAAATAATTAAATAACTCTTCCTGTAGCCTGCATTATTACACAGTTTAGAAGTGTTTTTATTGTTCAAAAATATCAAAAATATAGACCAGATATTTAGTCCTGTCTGAATCATTTTACCAAATAAACTCATTTAGATTCATGCTTCATTTAGTAACCCTTTCTTTACACTGCATTATTGTTACACACTTTAAAAGTATTTTCATAATTGCTGATTCAAAAATAGAGACTAGACTTTTACAACTGACTCAAATATTTTGGATCAGTTCCACAAAAAAGCTCATTCAGATTCATTCATTGATTCGTTCAATAACCCTTCCTGTAGGCTTCATTCTTATATTCTTAGAACGTATTTTCATAATTGCTGATTCAAAAATAAAGGCTAGAATTTTACTACTGACTCAAATCTTCTAAATCAGTTCCACAAAAAAGCTCATTCAGATTCATTAACTGATTCATTCAATAACCCTTCCTGTAGGCTTCATTCTTATATTCTTAGAACGTATTTTCATAATTGCTGATTCAAAAATAAAGAGTAGACTCTTACTACTGACTCAAATATTTTGGATCAGTTCCGCAAAAAAGCTCATTCAGATTCATTCATTGATTCGTTCAATATCCCTTCCTGTAGGCTTCATTCTTATATTCTTAGAAAGTATTTTCATAATTGCTGATTCAAAAATAGAGGCTAGATTTTTACTACTGACTCGGATCTTCTGAATCAGTTCCACAAAAAAGCTCATTCAGATTCATTAACTGATTCATTCAGTAAACCTTCCTGTAGGCTTTATTGTTATATTTTTAGAAAGTATTTTTATATTCGCTAATTCAAAAATAGAGGCTAACAAATTAGACTAGATTTTAGTACGGATTAAAACCTTCTGAATCATTTTACCAAAAAAAGCTAATTTAGATTAATTTAATGCTTCATTTAGTAACCCTTTCTTTACGCTGCATTATTGTTACACATTTTAAAAGTATTTTCATAATTGCTGATTCAAAAATAGAGGCTAGAATTTTACTACTAACTCAATCTTTTTGAATCAGTTCCACAAAAAAAATCTCATTCAGATTCATTCACTGATTCGTTCATTATTCTTAGAAAGTATTTTATAATTGCTGATTCAAAAATAGAGGCTACATTTTTACTACTGACTCAAATCTTCTAAGTCAGTTACACAAAAAAGCTCAATCAGGTTCATTCATTGATTCGTTCAGTAACCCTTCCTGTAGGCTGCATTATTATACTCTTTAAAAGTATTTTATAATTGCTGATTCAAAAATAACTCAATTATTTTGAATCAGTTCCACAAAAAGCTCATTCAGATTCATTCATTGATTCATTTAATAACCCTTCTTGTAGGCTACGTTATTACAGCTTTCAGGTTTTATGTTGCTCTTTTTGAATGTTTTAATTGGTTATCCAAAGTTACATGCTAATTGCTCAGAGACTGATTCTTGCAAGTGATTCAAGTCATCTGAATCATTTAACAAAAAAAAAAAACGCTCATTCAGATTTATTGACTCTTTTATTTAGAGACTTTTCCTGTAGGTTTCATGATTATGCCTTTACGTTCATAGGGTTACATTGAATAAATTCATTGGTGTTACCTTACAAATAAGTGAAAGTATCCAAATATAGCTGCTATGAATATAGCTGTTTTTAAGAGTGCTTCTGAATCTGAATCTTTTGATTTTGAATCTGCCTTTAATTAATTCAATGATAAGTTCAATAACCCTTCCTGTAGCCTACATTATTACACACTTTAAAAGTATTTTCATTGCTAATTCAAAAATATAGACCATTTTTTTTTTTTTGCTGATTCAAAAATATAGACTAGATTTTGGTACTGATTTAAATCTTCTGAATCATTTTGCAAAAAAAAGCTAATTTAACTTCATGTAATGGTTCATTTAGTAACCCTTCCAGTACACTACGTTATAATATAATTTAAAAGTGTTTTCATAATTGCTGGTTCAAAAATAGAAGTAAGAATTTTACTAACTCAATCCTTTTGAGTCAGCTCCACAAAAAAAATCTCATTCAGATTCATTCATTGATTAGTTCAATGACCCTTCTTGTAGGCTACATTATTCTTGCAGGTTTTATATTGCTCTTTTTAAATGTTTTAACTGTTTATCCAAAATTACATGCTAATTGTTTGGAGATTGATTCTTGCAAGTGATTCAAGTCATCTGAATCATTTAACAAAAAAAGCACTCATTCAGATTCATTGACTCTTTTATTCAGAGACTTTTATTCAGAGAGGTTTCATGATTATGCCTTTACATTCATAGGGTTACATTAATTAAATTCATGGCTGTTACCTTACAAATGAGTGAAAAAATATTCAAATATAGTTGCTATGAATGTAGCTTTTTTTAAGAGTGTTTCTGAATCTGAAGCTTCTACTTTTTAATCTGCCGCCAAAAAATTGGATTCATTCAGTGATAAGTTCAATAACCCTTCCTGTAGCCTACATTATTACACACTTTAGAAGTGTTTTTATTGCTAATTCAAAATAGGCTATATTTTTTGCTGATTCAAAAATATAGATTCGATTTTGGTACTGATTTAAATCTTCTGAATCATTTTGCAAAAAAAAGCTAATTTAGCTTCATTTAATTCTTCATTCAGTAACCCTTCCTGTACAGTTATAAAATAATTTAAAAGTATTTTTTTATAATTGCTGATTCAAAAATAGAGGGTAGATTTTCTCAAATCTTCTGAATCAGTTCCACAAAAAAGCTCATTCAGATTCATTCACTGATTCATTCAGTAACACTTCCTTTAAGCTGCATTATTACAGGTTTCAGGTTTTCTATTGCTCTTTTTGAGTGTTTTTTAGTGTTTGTCCAAAGCAACATGCTAATTGCTGGAACAATGATTCTTGCAGTTGATTCAAGTCATCTGAATCATTAAAAAAAAAAACTTATTCAGATTCTTTCACTGAGTCATTCAGTACTTTTTCCTGTAGGTTTCATGATTATGCCTTTATTTTTTTTCACACTGATATACTTTTGAGTCATAGACTCAAGTGTAAGTACGTTCATCTATAATAATCCTTTTAAAGCCTGCACTGTAAGGCCGCTTGCTCATGCTGCAGTCAGTTGTTAAAGGTAGAAAAAGCAATCACGTCTCTCTGCTACATGGGAGAGGCCTGAATGGAAAATATGAGTCATGGTAGTGAACAGGACTGTATTGTTCCTTTAAAAGATTAATTCCAAAATACAGAGTTAAAAAGATGTAATGCAGACCCTGGGAAAAAGACTTGACTGTAATATATTAAAAGTTTTTTTTGAATGAGATTATTAAATTGTTTATTTTGACAGTGATAAAGTTGCTTTATTGTAACTTTTGTTTTGATACACTAGCATAAATCATTTTATTGTACATCCCTGAAATAAAACCACAGCGTAAACAATCCAAACCTTTTTCCTAGGACACTTAGCATTTAATGTGGCTGCATTTAAACATACTGAGGCTCTGTTCTTAGAAGGCAATATTTAGCATCTCTTACTGTGTAATCAAATAACCGAGCATTGAGTGGTTTATAAGAGACAGTGAGATCTCTTTCTCTGTGTGTTGTTTACTGCCTTTAGACGGGCCCCAGCTGGAGACTGTAGGCTTTGCCAGTAGAACTACATCATGTGACTCTCCTCAAGACGAGAGTGAGAGAGACAGGATGTCAGGCAGCAAGGGAAAACCAATACACAATGCCTAAAGTCATAATCGAGTCCTCAAAGACTGTATGGAGAGCAGTAAATTGGCTCACTGAAGCTATGATTTAATTATTTAGAAAGTCTTTATTGAGTTGAGTTGAGTGAGACTAGCTCTGTTTCAAAACTAGCGAGCTGCTTACCTAGACAGTATTTTTAAGGGATCACCTTCAAACGTAGAGGCTGTTCTAAAAGTTAGGTGGGAAAATACCTTATTTTGGCCAAATCACAAGTATCTTTCACTGGGAAGGTGATTCAAGAACACACTGTGTGGCAGACATAAAAATTAATTTATGCCAAATGTACACTGCAATGGTGCCACAAAGTGTTTCTGAAGAGCCATTTAGGTGTCTTTAAACACTGTTTAGTGTTGCTCAGAGGTGGTATAAATGAATTTACACAGCAATTTAACTGCATGCTGCTGTACTAGGGGCTGAGGAGGGTCAGAACAAAACTAATTTAGTCTGGTTTTCATGCTGCATTGCATCTTTACACGGATTTTTGAACAGACGCAGAGCAGCTTTAACTTAGCTGTGTTAAGATGTCTTTAAACAGACTACTTGACTCATTATTTGTGTGTTCTATTGGCAAATTTACACTGCAAAAGTGGCACAGAAGTGCTTCTGAAGTGGCATTTGGTGTCTTTACACAGTTTAATGCTGCTCAGAGGTGGCATGAATGCATTTACACAGCTAATGTACAACTGTATGTTTTGATGCTAGCGATTGATGTGGGTCAGAGCAGGCTAAATTGAGTCTGTTATGCAGCATTACACCTTTACACAAAATTTTGAGCAGGCACAGAGCAGCCTTAACTCAGCTGTGCAATGATAAGATTGGAGTTGTTTTTGGACACTGCAAAGGCGACACAGAAGTGCTTCTGAAGTGGCATTTAATAGTCTTTTCAAAACTGTCTAATGCTGTTCAGAGGTGTAATTTAGTCTGGCTCTGATACTACTTTGTGTCTACACTAAATTTTCAGCAGGCACAGAGCATGTGCGGTTAAATGCGGATGAAGTAAACAGGCTTGTCACTTCACAGAGAGAAGAGAGGGGCAGGGAGAACAGAGCTCATTAACATTTAAAGCAACCTCGACCAGAACAGGATGATTTTTGCAGAGCTGGTTTTGGCATGGTGAAAAAGGGTGTTGTTTTACACAACCATTGAGAATTTTTAACCAAAGTATATTATAGACTTTTCATTAAGACCCTAAAGAACTGTATCAACTTGTGAAAAATGGGCATCAGATGACCCCTTTAAGTTTAGTCAACATGAAATATTAAGTTGTACTACATGAAAACGTGGATATTTGAGTTGAGTAAACTTAAGATTTTAAGGCAGCACAAACACTTAATTTTTTAAGTTGAAACAACTTTTTTTATGTTATTTTTTTACAGTGTAGGATGTTTAAAAGAGTCAAATGGTGGTTGGCTAGTGTTGTTTTTACAACCGCCCCACAACAAGTGCAAGCAATCACTGAGAATTGTGTTTGTTCTCAGTAGAAAGAATGACTTTACTAGTAAAGGTCGTCATCCCAGTATTGTTCACGAAGCTGTACTACTTTTTTAAAGACCACTGACTTCTTACTAGAATGAGACTGACCTTTTAATGTTTGCTTTGGCTTTTAAAGCCTTTCTGGCTCTTAACCTTTGGGATGAATAAAATCAGTTTATAATCTAATTGTTAAAACCGAATGAAATCCCCAGCGCTACATCTAAGCACTGCAGGTGAAGTCACGGTCACAAGTTATGATACATGGAAAAATACATACCAAATTAGTGGCTGTTTCTATTGGCCGCTACACATGGAGGCATCTGTATAATGAAAACAAGAATTTCATTGTATTCCAGTGAACTGTATCATTGATTACCTAAAAATCACTTTATTTAATACTAAATGTGGTTTCATTTGATATAGAGGCTTAGTTGTGTAAAATTATTCAATATTAAACCTCACTGGGCCTATTAACAAATGGGTCTTTAAAACAAAAGTAACAGAGGATCAATTACAAAGCCATTTCAATAATACAATAAGGACTTGGCAGCTAAAGATAAATTAGTGTTACATAAGCACCCAGGAGGGAATATTTATTGGTCTACAATGACATTTGTTAAATAGTTCTTATATAAACACAGTTTAATGGATGTATTAAACCATTTGAGGATTTTTACACCACAAAAAAAAAAAAAAAAAAATCCACAGCCAACTAATCAGAAAAAAAATCTGTCAGATATACTTTAACACGGTCAGTAGGACTCCTCATTTTATTATCTTGACCCCAATGCAAGTGGTATTGTTTAAACATGCTGTGTATATAATTTCTAAGACTTGAGGGCCAGCAAACATGATTGTCTGCCAGTTGAACTTATTTTGTTTACATACGTGAACACTGACTAATTGTAAGCAGATGTTCAGTGTTTGCTGTATGCAAGCCTCTTTGAGATTCTTTCACAAGTGGTACTCATTTAAATGTTTTTGTTGTGTTTTTAATCCAGGGAAGAAGAAGTCCAAATTCCAGACGTTCAAGAATTTTTTTGTAAAGAAAAAGAGGAAGGAAAGTCCTGCTCCATCGAGTGAAAGTGTTTTGAAGGCCAGTCAATCGAGTGACGACGTCAACACGTCAGAGCCAACCATCAGCCACGCCAACAGCGACAATGACCGCGGGTGAGGGAATACACTTAAAATTACTTTGATTTTTATCACTATACTGCATTTCTACTATATATCTATTTTTTATCCTTATTTTCACACACGACAGTATTACACTTTGCCAACTATATATGACGTGTAAACATTACCCCCCTTTATTCAAAGATCCAAGATCAGCCTGGGAAACAAAGCCATGTCACATGACAGTGTCTTCGTCTCTGATTCGCCCTCATCAGAGACTAATGATGGTCTGGGGGCGTCCCAGGACAGCATTCATGGGAAAGTGAAATCTCTACAGGTATTCCAGTCTGTTATGATTTATTCATATATAAATTGTGTTTTATACCCAGTATAATGTTCTGTTATAGCAACTACTGGTGAAACGTTTTGAATTTAATTTTAAGGTCATACCGTGAAGCTACAAAGTTTTTTTGTTTGTTTGTTTGTTTTCCTTTTTTAATCACTATTATCATTATTCAATTATCAGACATATTTAAATTTGTGTTACAAAATATCATAAAAGTATATTTTGATATCGTCCTGTTTCACAACAACATTCAACAAACAGAAGTATTTATTGCTATTAAAAAAAAAAAACATTTTATTCATAGTTATTCAAAATGTCTCTAATTCCAAACCCCACACTATAAAAAAATGCAATATAATTATTTATAAATAATTTAGATGATACATTTATAACAATTATAAAATAATTATTTTATAATTTCTGATTACTATTAAATTATATTATTTTGCTGTTAATAAGCAATGTAAAAACAGTAACAAACTTCATCAAAATCAGCTGGGATTGCAAAGGGGTGGGAAATTTACAGTAAATTTCCAGAAACTTTCAGAAAATTTCTAAAAAAAAAAATCCTGGGAAGTTTCCAAAAGTTCTGGAATGTTTTT
>JAHKKF010521040.1:0-24820 GCA_019740295.1 Labeo calbasu | reverse complement strand
AAGCCTATGAGCGAGACTTCTGGTTTGTTAGCCGCTATAAAGAAAAATGAGAAGAATAACAACTTGCTGTAAACAGTAAAACTGTTTGCACTACAAACCAGTGTGTTCATAATTAAGATATACAAAAATATAGGTTCCATAATGGCATTGATGGTTCCATGAAGAACCTTTAACATCTATGAAACCTAGAAGTATGGTTCCCTTGTCTTTGATGATTCACACTATGAAAAATTGATTGTCTTGAGAACTGTTTCTGAAAGGTTCTTTGGGCAACCCAAAATCTATGACATTGCTGTGAAAATCCCCTTTTGGAACATTTAAATGTATACAGGGGCGAGATGTGATCGGGGGCCCTAAGCAAACAGCCACCTCGGTTAAAACCGCGTTCAACTGCGTGGTGCCTAAACATGCTACTGTATGTATATTGATCTTTTTACCAACCTGAGAACCATTTTTGTACTTGGAGTGGCTATAAAGATTTATGCTTTGAAATAAACATTTAACATTCTGAATCATTTTGGCTGTGCATCTGGATGTATGTTATTTATACACCACTTTGGACTTACATCAAAACTGATGAAGTCATATCATGCATTTAATTTCACACATCAGTCAGCGTCAGGAAATCAACAGCCCACATCCTAAAAGCTACTGCCATCCATTTCTTGAGTAAGTGTCTACCCTATCTCGATGACATAGCCAAAGGAAATATTTTCTTCTCTCTGTGGGTTTAGTTTGAGTGTTAATTCCCAGATGACACCCAAACTAGTGTAATGCAAGCAACTGCTTGGGCGAGTTTGATGCAGCCAACACCAAGGGGGGAATAACTCCAGAGCTCAAGGGCCAGAGGGTGGGGGAATCACCATGGCTCACAGTCTGCAACCCCAGCACTTCACATGCAGAAGTAGTCCCGGTGAGTTGCGCATGAGCGCGGTACAGCGCCACCACCCGAACTCATGCTGCTCCGGTGCTGGCTGAGTACTGAGGCACTGTATACATCCGACTCTCTGCGGGGGTAGATACCAGATGCAGAATTGACGCATACGCCTCTATCCAATCAAGTTTCGGTCGATAGCGCCGCCTATGGTTTCATTGCATGTAACTGCATGTAGGGGCTGTTTACAACAATTTCAGGAGCATTTAATAAACATTCATTGCGCGCATAGACACTTGTGCATTTCAGGTAAGCTCAGATGGGGGGTAAATATAGGACCGGTGGTCGTCTGACACCTCTCACCACATAATCCCCCACCCACCGCCTCTCTCCGTCGGCACAATGCTTTTTTATGCTAATCAAACACACATGTCACTTCCGCCCCTTTTCACACGCCATTTTGGATAGTATAGGTACTGGACCGGGTCGTATTGTTTAAGTGGATGGCGGATTACGCTAATTGCTGTCAATTACATCGTCATCCCGCGTCTTGTGGACTGTGCATCATCGCAAACGCAATACGCGCTCGGCGGTTCACGCTCCTTCTCCTTCCAGGACCCCCGTAGACCCGCACAGACACTGCTAGATGAGTTGCAGCAGCTCATTCCCGGCAGACAGACAGCTCTGGGTCGGCCCGTGACAGGAGTCGAGCTCCCTCTTTCGGCGTGGTGTGTCCGCCTGGGAAGCGGAGGACGAGGCGCTCGGTTCGGGGGGCGGGAAAGTGACATTACGGGCTGCAGCTAGCGGGAGCCCGGGCCAGGTAACGTTAAACTCACTCCCGGTTGTGCGTTTGTGGTACGAAACCGAATGAGAATGAACTAAGAGACCGGCTAACTTACCAATAACAACTGGAGGAAATCTGAAAGGACTCTCAGGTGGAAAACGTAGCTAATTCAGTTTGTCATACAGCAGTGAATGAAAAATAAAGTTTTTATTGACGTGTTCTTACCGTTGTAAGTGTAACTGAGGGTTTGGAAGCAAGCCGGGGGTCGTTATCATTCACACAGACCCTAAATCAGACCACTCACTCCAGCCCGCCGTTATATCTCCGTTTGCTTTGACAGTTAGGCTAACTCATCACGAAAAACTCGCTGCAACGAATCAATCGTTAAAGGGACCGTTAACTAAAGATAAAACAAATTATGTCATTGTTTATTCGCCTTCATGTTGTCCCGTATGACTTTCTAATATCAACTAAATGAAATGTCAGTCAGAATGACAGCCTCAGTTTTATTGTTTGGAAAAAAAAGATGCACTGAAAGTGAATGGTGACTGACATCTCCTTTTGTGTTTCACAGATAAAAGAAAGTCGTGTTTTGAGGCAATGTTAGATTGAATGAATTTTTGTTTTTGGTGCATGGTCTTTAATTAACGAAGAAGTGCTGTCAGTTCAGCACGTCCAGTTTTACTAATAACGAAACAAATTTGGCGCTTAAGTTACTGGATTTGATCGCGTTTGACATGTCAACAGACCAAACAGACCAACGTGTGACTCTTATTGGTCTCTAATTGGCCAGTTGTTTTCCTCGTCATTGTGTTGTCATACTTGTGTACTTGCTACTTGAATTTGTTCTATGTAATTTGTAATGATTGTTGGTCTTTGAATAGTCAGTGTGATATTTACTTTAGGATTTAGCATCCTGAGTAGTATACATGTCATTTAGTAAATTGCAGTGCTTGAATTTGACATTTAGACAGCTTATGTTTATCATGCTGTGTGTTTTAATATATACAATATTGCTTTCACAACTGTAGCTTTGGTGTTAGGCCTTTGATGAAAATGTATTTGACAGCACTATGTTTTTCTCATCAACACAGGGTACATGTGTTTGGATATGGACGACCATTGAGCACAGTGTGACAGATATTTTAATTTCCAGTTTTATTAGTTGAGATTTGCTTGTGTACATGCAAATGCATGTAAACCAAGTCATCTGTATGCTAGGAGATCATCACATAACCTCCACCCAGAGCAGACACTGCAGATACGGCTTTCCACGCACTGGCCTCTGCTGCTGCCTCAACAGGAGGCGCCATTCCAGGGCTGTAATGCAGAAGCCTGCACAAAAAAAGGGAGCGGAAAAAGGGCAGGCAGAACAGGGAGAGGCTTATATAACATGGAGGAAGAACTGTCCTCTAGCGCCATCTAGAAAGGATGGGAGAAAGTCAGTGAGGAGATGAGGAACGCCTAACCAAAGAGAGAGAGCCCCTATTCAGTGCCGAAGTGAAACTGCTGCTCTTTGTTCAAGCAGGGTGTACCGTATGATGCTCGTCATTAGGGACGCCAAGAGCCGATGCAGGTTTTCCATGAAGGCAGGTCAGATAGGTACATGACCTTTGACCTTAGTTGATCTTTGACCTCATTTTTGCGCGATGCAGTGGATCGGCTTTATTTAGCGTTGCGTTTGCATGCTTGGCTCTTCATGTACAATGTTCGTTAGAGCGGAGATCTGCAATGCCGATACTGTAGGATGTTGGCCGCAGATTCATTGGATGCCTTCGTGTTTTTCGGTTGTGCGATTGTATTTTGAAATAGTGCCATTTCAGACATCAAGTGCTGAAGCGCTTGTACTTGGTGCTTGGAAAGATTTTGATTTGCTTTATTACATGTAAAATAGTTTATATATATATATATATATATATATATATATATATATATATATATATATATACACACACACACACTGCGATTCAAAACTTTGGAGTCAGTATGATTTAAAAAAAGTAAAAAAATGAATACTTTTATTTAGCAAAGATGAAGGAAATTGTNTATATATACACACACACACACACACTGCGATTCAAAACTTTGGAGTCAGTATGATTTAAAAAAAGTAAAAAAATGAATACTTTTATTTAGCAAAGATGAAGGAAATTGTGAGAGTAAAGATGCACCAGAAGTGACAGCAGATTTCAGTTTGAAATAAATGATGTTCTTTTAAACTTTGTTCAAAGAATTCTGAAAAATAAAGCATATAATAAAGCATTTCCAAAAAAATATTAAGCAGCACAGCTGTTTTGGACATAATAATAATAATAACATATGTTAGTAGTAAAAAACCCACCAAACTAGTATATTAAAATAATTTCTGATTTATGTGACACAGAAGACTGGATTAATGCTGCTGAAAATTCAGCTTTGCCATCACAGGAATACATTTATTAAAACATTTTTTGAGATAGAAAGCAGTTATTTTAAAATGTAATAATATTTTTATATTTTTGATCAAATAAATGCAGCCTTGGTGAGCATAAGAAACCTCTTTCATTATTTCATCATTTAAAAAATCTTTTCAACCCCAAACCTATGAATGGTATTGTATTTAAATGTAATTAAAATTATGATCTCATAATTAAAACAAAAAATCATTAATGCATTCAGTTCCTCTTTTAACAAAACATGTAAGGTTGTGTCCGTTTCTTTGGCTCACTAACACAAACTTCAGACAGAGGTTGATTTTATTTTATTTTTTATTAATCATCACCTCATATGTCGACTCTCCCTATTCTCATTGACATTTTCATTTATAGAAGTAGCTTTGATGATAATTGCATGCCACCATACAAAGGCTGCAAATTAGTTTCCTGTTGTGAAACGTCTATTTGGAATTTAATTCATAAATACATTTGTTGGTTGTGGTTTTTCATGAAGAAATAAAAGGTTGGAACACACTATTGTAGTAGAAGAAAGCGATATTGTATGGTCTCGAAAGTAAGTTGGCTTTTTGCTGTCTGTGTTTAGTATGCAGCTCATTTTCCCAGACTGTGATGGGAAAGATGCTGTCTGACTCATTTGTTTTGCTTTAGACCTTTTCCTCTCCTAGTGACCATTTCTCTGACATGAGCTTGTGTTTATTATTTGAATTAAGGTGCATTTAAACGGTCGCACTGATAGTGTCACAGTGAGATATATGATTCATGTATTATTCATGTATATTTTCTCTGAAATCTTTCAAACAATACAAAATGTGTATTATTCATTCATGATGGTTAATAATGTGACAAATTTATTTTTTAGGTGGCAGAATGTTTCAACTCCCAGTGAACAACCTCAGCAGTCTAAGGAAAGCTAGGAAGAATGTGAAAAAAGTGCTGGGTGACATTGGCTTAGAGTTTTGCAAGGAGCACATTGATGTAAGTAAATGTCTCAGGTTAAAATAAGCAAAGAAGTACATGTTCACCATCGTGGAGACAGCTTCAAATGATTTAGTGTTTCCACGTTGCATTCTTTGTCACAGTGTTACCATTAGCTCTGTAGGTGTGAAATCTGTGGTCAATCAGCTTGTTGGTATGCTTTTACCATTCATTTTCAAACCTTGAGTCTTAACAGTATTTTTTTTTTTTTTTTTTACACATATGGAGCTATTTCTTTAGATTATAAAGTAGGCCCATGTGAACGTTTGGTATTTAACATTGACAGAAATAAATTTGCCTCCCTTATTTTTTAATAAATTCAGAACTTTTGTTGCCTGACAAAATTCCTATGTGATTGTACTAAAATTATTACCTGCCACTAGTTCCATTTTTTTCCAATATTATGGAGACAGAACACTATAAAGGAAAATCTGTGTGGAGGTTAAATGTTTGTATTGATTATAAAGGCTAATAAGCAACTTTGTGAATATCACAGTGATTTTTTTTTTTTTTTTTTTTAATGCACATTATGGCTGTTATATTTCCTAAAGACCATACCTGGAATCTAGTTGTTTGCTTGTGATCTTTAAGAAAGAACTTTTTAATAACATCTGATTGAAACCTCAAGTAGCAAAACTATCCACTTTTTTCTTTAATGCGGAAGTAAGCCTATGGGCGAGACTTCTGGTTCATTAGCCACTATAGGGAAGTAACGAGAGGAATAACAACGTGCAGTTAACGATAAAACTGCACCACAAACCAGTGTGTTCATAATTAGGATTATACATGAAAATAATATGGTACGACACACCAATTTGCAATATCAATCAGCAAATCGAGCTGTCTTGTACAGTTAAAAATAGCAGGATGCGGATGAGACTGGAAACCAGACCCATAAAATTTACAAATGGCTGCACCCACTCTTACAGGAAGACAAAGGTGGATAGGCAGTTTTTAATTTATTTTCTGCTAATCAGTTTGTGTGAACTGTTTGTTTCATTGATTAAGTGCAAAACAATTCATTAGTTGCTCCCATTCTTCATTAATTTCCACACCCTTTTCTTTTTACACTGAAGTACATGTGCAAAGCATTTGAAAAATGTTTTCCACAAAGACTTTTAATATGGTCTTAATCTTTATTGCATTGCAACAACCTTTCAACCAAATTGTATTGCACGGTCCTTTACACCCTATACTTTTCTTTTTCCCCGCCAGGACTACAAGGACTTTGTTCCCAATGAGTTCTACATTAAGAACACCACATGGGACGATGTGTGCATGTGGGATCCCTCAATGACCAAATCACAAGTGAGTAGTAACTTAAATCTTACTAAAGGGAAGGAGGAAATAATTTTTTTGTGTAAACCTGTCTCCATTTGTCTTTACTCATATGTCCTCTTTGTCTTTTTAGGACTACCGCTCAAAGCCGTTCTGTTGTTCAGGATGTACATTCTCCTCCAAGTTTTTCTCCGCCTACAAGAGTCACTTTCGTAACGTGCACAGCGAGGACTTTGAAAACCGCATTCTCCTTAACTGCCCCTATTGCACTTACAATGGGAACAAAAAGACTTTGGAGACACACATCAGACTGTTTCATATGCCCAACAATGTCATGCGCCAGAATGCTGGAGGACTTCAAGGAGCAGGGGTTGGCTTGAAGGATGGCGCTCGCCTGGATAAGACACGTGATAATATAGAGCAAGCAGTGTACTACTGCAAGAAATGCACTTACAGGGACCCGCTTTATAATGTGGTGCGAAAGCACATTTACCGGGAACATTTCCAGCATGTAGCGGCACCATACTTAGTGAGGCCTGGTGAGAAGACAACACCAGCCAATGGAACAACAGCAGGCTCTGGTACAGGGAGCAATGCCGATTCTGGTGGAACCAACAGTACGAGCACAGCCATCCACTGCAAACGTTGCCTCTTTGTACCTCGTACCTATGAAGCACTTGTCCAGCATGTGATTGAGGACCATGAGCGCATTGGTTATCAAGTTACTGCTATGATTGGACACACCAATGTGGTGGTACCTCGGGCGAAGCCTGTGATTATGGTGTCCCCTAAAGCTCAGGGCGATAAGGGCATCATTGGTGTAATGCCAAAGGGTACGGTACTGACTGGAGTACGGCCTTTATCAACGCAGCAGCTGAGTCGTATTGTTATTCCTAAAGGGAGTTTGAACTCAAGTGCGCTCCTGTCAGGTGTTCATCTGAAGCAGGGGGCATTTGGTCTGAAACCAGGGACTACACAATCCTTGACCATTGGAGGACAACAGGTGCAGCTTTCAATCCCGCAACAGTCTCAAACAAGCAAACCACAGCTTTCTGCTAGTCTTCGTAGTTCGGTTTCTGGATCATCATCCACTTCCATACTAAAGATCCCTCAACTCAACTCTCGAGTTCAGGCAGCAGCTACTACGGTGTCTTCTGTTACTTCCAAGAAGGGCAATTCTGTCATCGGCACGTCGTACACTCAAAAATGGAAGATCTGCACCATCTGCAATGAGCTCTTTCCAGAAAATGTGTACAGTTCGCATTTTGAAAAAGAGCACAAAGCGGAGAAGGTGCCGGCAGTGGCCAACTACATCATGAAAATTCATAACTTCACTAGTAAATGCTTATACTGCAACCGTTACCTACCTAGCGACACGCTTCTTAACCACATGTTGATACATGGCTTATCTTGCCCACACTGCAGGGCCACGTTCAACGATGTGGAAAAAATGGTTACCCATATGCGAGGGGTGCATCCCAATGAATCTGTTGGGCCACGGACAGACTCCCCACTTACATTTGACCTCACGCTTCAGCAAGGAAATCCCAAGAATGTCCAGCTGATCGTCACCACGTATAACATGCGGGATGCCCCAGAAGAATCTGTGGCATTCCACGCCCAAAACAACGCATTACCACCATCATTGCAGGGGAACAAACCCATCATTCCACCAGTCCCAAAGATACCCTCGGATGCCTCAGACGCCATACCAGCTAAGGCTACACCGCAAGCGGCTGTACCTTATAAGAAGGATGTAGGCAAAACACTTTGTCCACTCTGCTTTTCAATTCTTAAGGGTCCTATCTCAGATTCCCTAGCTCACCATTTGCGTGACCGCCATCAAGTTATACAAACAGTTCATCCTGTAGAGAAGAAGTTGACCTACAAATGCATCCATTGCCTTGGCGTCTACACTAGTAACATGACCGCTTCCACGATCACTTTGCATTTAGTGCACTGCCGCGGTGTCAGCAAAACTCAGAATGGCCGACCTGCTCCCTCGGCAAGAGTTGCACAGGCCCAGGGGGCTGGTCTCAAACGGGCAGGTTTAGCAAACTTCGACCAAACTGAGCCAAAGAGACGGAAATCTGCAACCGATGACCAGACTGGGCAAAGCCCACCACCTTCAACTGACAAACAAGAAGAACCTGTAGTCTTTGCCTTGGACCCAAAGGGTTACGAGAATGAGTCCTACGAGACAAGAAAAGCTTTCCTCACTCAGTACTTCAACAGGCAGCCTTACCCCACTCGTCGAGAGGTGGAGAAGCTTGCGTCCAGTCTCTGGCTTTGGAAATCTGACATTGCGAGCCACTTCTCGAATCGAAGGAGGAGGTGTATGCTGAACTGTGAAACCTTAAACACTCGGGTCCTGCTGGGATTTAAAATGGAAGACGTTACAGATTTGCAACATCCCATGAACTTTGACTCCAAGTGCTATTTCAATAACCATAACCGTGAACATAAAAGACGAACTACTAGATTTCGGATAGGCCGATCTGCCAATGCCATTCGCTTTCGGCAAAAAGCTACAACCAATGGTGACCTGCAGCAGAAGCATGGGATGCTAGCAAGGGTTTCCGCCAAAGCCTCACTCTACTCGAATGGTCAAAAGGCCATCTTAGGGAGCAACTGCAATGACTCAGTGAAGAGCACCTTAAAACCTGGAGCACTTGTCAATTCTGAACCAATTGCTGTGGACTCGGACAGCGATCATGAGGAGAATGTGCAGAATGCACAGTTACTTAATAGTGAGGAACCAGAGACAAATGATAAAGTGGATGGGAGTGACTCTGACATCAGGGAGGACGCCCACAGCGAAAACGGTTATGGGTCAAAAGACTTGTTAAACGAAACAAAGCGGAAAAAGGAAGAGTGCCAGTCAGGTATCACAACAAACAAGCTTGAACAATCAGAGACTCCGTTAACCAAGCAACAGGTCTGATTTCTGGACAGGGTTAATAAAATGCACATGTATACTATTGCGTTATGTTTGACGTACACCAACAATGCTGCCTCATTGAACTTCTAGACCTTAGTTACAGAGTGTAGCTATAAGGTTCTGCTTTTCCCTCAACTCCTAAAGCCATTTGAGAAAGGCAAAAAAGCGATATTTTGCATTTTGAAATATGAAGATGAATGCAAATTTTGATTGCGAAGCTGGGGACAACTTTTCCTCAGGATAGTGAAAGAAGCAGCTCAACATTTACCAAACAGTACATGATTTGCCTTCAGTTTATGTTTCTTTAACATAATTAGAAACATACTTGTTATTGTGGCAAAAGGAGTGTTTATTAGAGCCAACAGGTATTCTTGAATTTCATGTTATCACATAGTATCGGTAGTGTATATTTGTACAGTCTTTTAGATATGTCTAAGGAGATGTTTAGGTGTACTCACTGATGGGAAAAAAAAAAAGATTTGCTATACTTTTTGTGCTCACGCTTAATGGTCATATGTTCTACTTTGGTTCACATGGACAATGGATGTGGCTTTGGTGGCTGTTTTTCCTGTTTACTTTTATTAACAAAAGTATAGCATTTTGCTAAAAATATATCAAAGTATAAATAATGCAAAATAAAAGAACATATCTCTTGCTTTTGTTTTGCCTGTTTATAATTGAAGCATCTTTTTTTATAAATATGTATTTACCATCCTGTAACTTGTTTTGCTTCCAGAGCAGCTTTTCATACATCCACATCTGCCCTAACGTAAGAGTACATGGCAGTTAAATTGACCACTGTAGCGTTGTGCTAGTAGATTAGCCTGTGTTTGGTTCAGCCTTCGCTGACTGTTTTCTTTTTCATCAATTACACACTCTTTCTCCTCCATTTGGGCTCCTGTTGTGACCTTGGGTCCAGAATGAGCATCTCTATTCAGTCTAACTTTCTGTATGTTTAAATTTGTGACCTCCAGTTTCTGTTGTCTGTTGTTTTTGTTTTGTTTGTCCCCTTTAATCTATTTTTCTTTGTCACTGCAAACATTTCTGAACAATAAAGTGCTGTATTGTCCTTCTCACAATGTTTCTAATCCTGACCTGACTCTATTTTCTTTGTCTTTCTCAACCTATGACTTTCTAGTTATGCTGTTTTGGTCCACTGCAAACTTTACGTTTCAGGGCGTTTCTTTTCCATTGTGGACTAATGTGTAAAGCATTGTGTATAATATTCATAAAAAATAATATTTCTTAATATTAAGTGTTCTCGAAACACCTCACGGTGCAGTTCTCTGGTCTTTTTGTCATTAGTTTTCATGGCCACAAAATTGTTAATGTATTCCCAGATAGCACATTTACGTCTGCAAGATGTCTGTTAAAGATCACCTGATCTGGAAAGCATCTGCTGTGTACAAACATCTGACAGACGTCTGTAAGATGTCAGTTTTAAATACATTCCAAATCATAAGCATCTTAAAGACATCTAATAAAGACATTTAAAAGGAAACGTCCTATAGACGAATTGCAAATGAGCAAACACTAAAAAATATGTCTTTCAGATGCAAATGTAGATTACAAATAGACGTCTCTGATACGTGTGCTATCCAGGTTATTAAAATTAGTAAGGGAGCTTTCTGGACAATGGAATAGAAGTGAATACAGTAATGGAGATTTAATTAAAATGCATAGGCTGCATGTTAGCACACTTTCACACTTCACAAGCTTGCGATTCGATTGGAATGGTTATCAATTATTTTGGATATATTTCAGGTACAGTAACCTACATGCCAAATTTTCTCAAGGAAGAAAACTAGTGCTGTAAAATATACATGATAGTCAGTTGGTACTACATTACTATAATAGTGAGGTTAAAATTAACTGATTCGTTTACAAATGCTTAAATTACACTCAATGACTTGATAATAAGAAAGACAGAATTACATAATTATGTTTCTACTGCAATTCATTTTCTGAAATAAACATTTAAAAAGTGGCTGTCAAAAAATTTGACTAATTTACTCTATCAAATATTGAAGAGTAAAAATTGTAATGATATGGTGCACCTATTTAGTAAATTCTCTCTAGTGTTCATTTTTTCTAGGTAACGAGTTTATAGTCGCCGAATAAGTGTTTTCTGAGGTAAATGTGACGTTATTGATATTGTTCATATTGACGTCTTTGCACGGTTAAAACACTGGGGAAAAAACCTTAAATGACTGAAGTTAAGACGTTCACCGGCATAACTATTGCGCAAAGTTTGCACGTTGCTTGTGTGATATCCATTGGCTCGCCTTCGTCGTTTAAAACAAATATTTCCAATATAGCGACGTAACCGCAAACCACCACGCCTATGTATTTTAAACGCGGGAAGACGTGAAAGAGGAAACAACTCGGTATGCCGCGTAAGTAACGAATTAAAAGTAACGAGTTCTGTTTCATTTCTTCTTGTTGTGGTTTTAAATAGATTTAAAAACAATTTTTTTTATACTTTTTAACCTCAAATGTTCGTCTTGTTTTGTCTCTTCGATGCGCATGCGTAGTCTGTGTAATCTGGGTCAATACAGTAGGGTATGTCAAAACCTCCCATCTCGTTTTCTTCCCTAACTTCAAAATCGTGAACAAAAAGTGAACATGGAAAGACGATCAAACGCCCTTAAAAAAAGGGTAAAAACAACGATTTAGGAGGATTTTGAAGTTGAAGAAGAAAACGAGATGAGAGTTTTTTGACATACCCTAGCTGTATTGACCCAGATTACACAGACTAGGCATGCGCGTCGCAGTGAAGAGACAAGACGAGCCTTTGAGGTTAAAAAGTATATAAATTGTCAATTTGAAGGGTCGATAGATAAGACCCTTCTTCCTTCAGCTGGGATCATTTAGAGCCATTTGAAGCTGTATTTAAACTGCATTTTGGAAATTCAAACTTGGAAGTTCATTGAAGTCCGCTATATGGAGATAATTCCTGAAATGTTTTCCTCAAGAAACATAATTTATGACTGAAGAAGGAAAGAAACGAACATCTTGGATTACAAAGGGGTGAGTAAATTATCTGTACATTTTTGTTTTGGAAGTGAAAAGATCCATTATAGCAGAGGAGATAATCAGTTAATCTGCCGCTTTTTATGAACTAAGGCGCTACAGAGATCTGTCACTCCACATTAAACAGTGCCAAAACGGTGTTTATTTTTTGAATATCGTATATATATAAAAAAGGACAGAATTATATGAGACTTTGTTTCATTTTAAAAGTAACAAAGCACAAAGCTTGCGATTTATTAAATGGAAGGTGCACTACAATGTTCCATTAATTAACTGTTAACAACGTTAACATTAATTAACAGGTTAAACTAATCGATTCTTGGGTTTTAAGAATCGATACCCTGATTGCACACATACATAACAGAGATGTCTATTTGACGTCTACATTTACATCTGGAAGATGTATTTTTTAGATGGTTTGCTCATCTGCAATATGTCTATCAAATGTCAAATATTAGAAGTCTTTAAGACGTTCATGATTTAGAATGTATGTAAAACTGACATCTCACAGATGTCTGTCAGATGTTTGTACACAGCAGATGCTTTTCAGATCAAGTGATCTTTAACAGACATCTTGCAGATATGTGCTTTCTGGGTAACGTTTCGTAAAAATGAGAATTAATTCAAATCGAGAAATCAATATTTTTTTAACACTTTTACTTGTAGCTTTATCTTTACAAAAAATTAAACATGCTTCACCATCCATTTCACTGCTGTAATATCTCTGAGTAAAATGGGATATTTATTAACTGGATTGTTAAAAAATGGAAAGAAATGAGGGATTGAAAAACAAAAGAGACCTCTACTTTTATATCAGACGAGATGACAGAAATTGTTCTCTGTATGCCATGAATTGTGTCAATTGTGACCCTGAGGTCAATCTACTCATGCCTGTGAAGAGAATACAGTATGTGAGAGGGATTTCAAAATGGAGGGATGATATATAAGCGCACTGTCACTCTCAAAGAATGACTTTTTCCTGCTATGCAAGTCTGAGGGAAAGAGAACAGCATGTGTGCTCCAGTTATTGGGTGTGGGAGGGTTGGGGACTGAGGGACAGAGGCTGAAAGGAGACCCTGATGGAGGCCTGTGCATGTCCACAGAGCAGTATCAAAATGGGGGAGGGGAACATGAGAATGTCTGTGGGAAAACTCTATAGTGCCCCCTGCAGCCAGACAGGAGCTCTGCCACTTCTGATGGAGGATTTCGTACTTCAGCTGCTTCTGAAACACTGCTGCGCATGCTTGTTCAGTTGAAATCTGATGTTTCTTTCTAGCTATTCTGTGATGTCAAGGTATAGTCAACTAATATGAATTTATATTAGCAGGTGATCAGTGATCAGTGTTGTTATTAACTAAAACTAAAACAATTTTAGATTATCTTTCCTTATAATAAATCAGTAATAAAATATAAATATTAGTGAAAAAACTTGAAAAAAACAAAACAAAAAACAGACAAAACATAGAACTGTTGCCTTGAAACTTAACTGAAATAAAGTGCTAAAATTCCTAACATTAAACTAAAATAAAATAAATAATAACAGCCGCATAACAATTACAAATTAAAGCTAATTATTAATATATTAATAATACTAATATAATAGTCTTGTGCCAGAATATGGTCAACTAATGTGAATTTATATTAGTGGGAATAAGAAAAGAGTGATCAGTGTTGTTATTTACTAAAATTAAAACTAATTAATTAATTTTAAATGATCTTTCATTATAATAAATCAGCAATAGAATATAAATCTTAGCTGAAAATGTAAAAAAAATTAGAAATGTTGCCTTAAAACTAACTAAAATAAAGTGCTAAAATTAGAATTAGAAAATAAATAAAAAAGCTGCAACAATTACAAAAAAAATTAACAACTAAATAAAAAAATATAATTTTAATAAAGCTAACTACACTAACTAACACTTGTGCCCAGTGCTGGGACACACTCACTCATTCATTCACACACTACAGTCAATTTAGATTGTCCAATTCACCTATACTGCATGTCTTTGGATTGTGGGGGAAACCAGAGCACCCGGAGAAAACCCACTCCACACAGAAAGGCATCCTGGCTCAGTTGAGACTCGAACCAGGGACCTTCTTGCTATGAAGCAACAGTGCTACCCACTGAGCCACCATGCCGCCTATCTAGTAATAATACTACAGTATATTAATAATAATAAATCTTGTGTCAGAATATGGTCAACTAATATGAATTTATATTATGAATAGAGTGGTCACTGTGTTGTTATTACCTAAAACTAAAATGATTTTAAATGATCTTTCATTGTAATAAACCAGTAATAAAATATAAATCTTAGTGGAAAATGTTACCTTGAAACTAACTGAAATAAATAGCTGAAATTCCTGAAAATTAAAAATGAAAAATAATAATAAAATATACTTACAAATTAAATTCCTAAAAAATGTTTAGAAATTATTTGAAAATATAAAAATAAAGCTAATTGTTGATAAATACTATAATATTTATGTATTAATAATATACATATTAGTATATGTGACTACAAAACCAGTCATAAGGGCCAATTTTTTGAAACTGAGATTTATACATCATCTGAAAGCTGAATAAATAAGCTTGTTAAGATAGGACAATATTTGGTCAAGATACAACAATTTGAAAATCTGGAATCTGAGGGTGCAAAAAAAATCAAAATATTGATAAAATCGCCTTTAAAGTTGTCCAAATGAAGTTAGCATTTTAGCAATGCATATTACTAATCAAAAATTAAGTTTTGATATATTTACGGTAGGGGAATTTACAAAATATCTTCAGGGAACGTGATCTTTACTTAATATCCTAATGATTTTTGGCATATAAGAAAAAATTATCATTTCGACCCATATTGTTGGCTATTGCTACAAATATACCCATGCTACTTATGGTTTTGTGGTCCAGGGTCACATGATATTAGTATAGTATATTACTATATTAATAATTCTAAAATAATACTAAAAGTCTTGAGTCAGAATGCAGGATTCACTTAAAAGTGTTAAATGACCAATAGCGGGGCATGTTGTCACAATGGGAACCTGCTTAATTGGATTTTTAAATTATTCCAAAGTCACCCACACAAACTTTTACTTAAAAGGGATTGTTATTAAATCATATTAGGTTTTGTCTTATTAACTCATGTTACCATATTAAAGGCTGTTGTCTTTTTCTGGTTAATTTTCAGAAGAACCTGACTGAAAGATGCATTTATTATTTATATAGCTTTGGCTTCTACTTGAAAAACATGCACGTGGACTTAGGGAACATGAGGTTTTGATTTGAAAGAAAAAAAAGAAGAAGAAGAAGAAGAAGTGAAGTCTTTCGGTCATGGTCAGAGCACAGCTAATGTAGGACACAAGAGAGTCAGGGACTGGGCCATAAGGTTGGAGAGAGGAGAAAACTGCTGTGAGACAGAAAAAAAAGCTGGCAGCTAACCATTAAAAAAATGCCTTGAAAAGTAGAGACAGCATAAGCCTTACTGAATGCAAAGAGGTCTTTTGACTTCTCAAGACATTCAAGGACTCAGACGTGCTCAAAGGTTGCTCTAGTTTAGAACTGTATAAAGCATGTTATAAAATCTCTTAAAAGCTGCTTCTTGTGATGGGAAAGCTTTAAAATGTTTTGGCTCGGAGTCAACATCTGTGTGTCTGATTTCGGAGTAAATGTCATCAGTGTTAGCATTCAAAAGAGGTTCTGCATTTCCAAACTAAATTTAGCATTTCCAGTTGTTATTTGTAAAAGTGTTGTTTTCTGTAATTAACATTTAAAACAAGAGATTTTTTTCTCAATATTTTTCAACAGAGATTAAAAGGTATGAAATCACTGCTCTCTACCAACTCAGGGTGCAAAGATCCGTAAACAACTTAAGTTCATGTACTGAAGCAAATGTTAATAAAAAAATATATTTAATAATATTTATTATATATATAATAATTTTTTCATTATGCAACAAAGCACATTCAAAATAAATGAATAAAAATCACAAAATAAGAAAAAAGAAATGCAGCTGTTTCTCTTTATTATTAGGATTTTTAAAAGATTAAAATACAGTTAAATGGTAGGTATTTTTTGCATTTCCTGCATTCATCATTATTTGTTGTTATTTGTATGACTAAACTGAAATTATAAACATTAAAAATTAAATTAAGTCTCCACCAAAACGTCTTAAATGTCAGATTTAAAAATATCAGATTCAGGATAAGGTTGTTGTCTTTTATCACTAGATGGCAGTGTTATAAAAAGGGTGTTGTGCAGAGCAAATGAAAACATGTTTTGTCAGTGAATGTCTAGCTTGAAAACTAAAACAGAAAGAAAGAAAGAAAGAAAGAAAGAAAGAAAGAAAGCCTCATATGCACATCCTACCTCACAATTAAGGGAGAAGTTCACTTCCAGTATGAAAATTTCCTGATAATTTACTCATGTTCATGTATTTCTTTCTTTAGTCGAAAAGAAATTACATTTTTTGAGGAAAACATTCAAGGATTTTTATCCATACAGAGGACTTCAATGAAGGCCAACGGGTTAAAGGTCCAAATTGCAGTTTCAATGCAGCTTCAAAGGACTCTACACGATTCCCGAGGAATAAGGGTCGTAACTATTTTCTTAAAAAAATAACAATTTATATACTTTTTAACCACAAATGCTCGTCTTGCAGTAGCTCTGCATGCACACGCACGTCTTAACACGTTGCATAATGGAAAAAGTCATGCGTGTTGGAAAAGTCATGTGCGTTCTTCACCTGTGTACTTTGGTTCAAAAAGGTAAGGTAGGGCGAAAAATGCCATCTAATTTTCTCTTCCAACTTCAAAATCTTCATTGTTTTACCTTTTTTGTAAAGGGCATTTGACTTTCTTTGTAAACACTGGGTGGGTACTTCCGCCTACGTCACACATGCGTGATGACGGCCTTGTCCATGTTAATACGTTTTGGTTTGAAAACGTATCTTTTTCTCTCTGTTTTGGCCTTCCGTCCACTCTAAGACAGCGTTTTTGTCAAGAAAAACTGAGCTGGGTTCAGCCCGTTAGGCCCTTTTATTGGGATACTTTTAATATTTTTACCCAAGTGCTGAGTTATTTTTATTTTGACCCAAATACTAGGTTCAACTTGTTGGGTCATTTTTAATGCTGGGTTATTTTTTTCTACACAACCGCTGGGTTGAGCCTTTTAGACGAAACAACCCAACTGCTGAGTTACAGTCAAAGCATGGGCTGTTTGAGTCCTCTACAGGAGAGAGTGGTTATCAGCGCCGCAGATTTGGTGCACTTCTTCAGCGAAGAAAGGTTTGTGTACATTTTATTTCATTTATAAAGTCTTTGCAGTGCTGTAAATTATATTTTTTACACAACGCAACATAAGGATGAGATGTCAGTCAGCTGCATCCGCAGCGGTTGTTTCGCAGGATGGAAATGCATTTTTCCTTGCATAAAATAATGTTACATGGATTTTATTCATTATACTACTGAGTTTAATTTAATTCGATGTTAAAATATGTTCTCTAATATCAGTACTGTTTGTTTATGGGCAGGTTTTAGAGTCGCCGTGAAACCCAAGGCCGCGGTCTTAAGTTCGCAGTTACACCAGCAAACAGCAGCCCTTCACCAGCTTAGATTTCACTGACACACTGGCATGAGAATTAGTGATATTTCGGTAAAAAGCGATTACAGAGAACAATTAAATACATTAAAATTAAAATGCTACTTTTAAATGTTAAATGTAAAGCCAGCACCATAATAATTTTTACTAGAGATGTGACAAGATCTCGTAGCACGAGATCTCGCGAGATCTGATCCGACTGGTCTCGTCAGATCTCGTGAGGAAATCCTTGTAAAACATTTTGCAGTGTTTACATTAGAGCTGCACGATTAATCCTTAAAATATGGAGATCTCGATTCAAACACCCACACGATCTTATTCCTGAATGACAACGATTTATCTGTGTCTATTAGGACTATTTCACATCGCGAGTGTCAGTGGAGCGTGAGAAGCACGTTTTGTCGTGCTCATGTTAATGAATCAGACGGTCGGGGTAAATGTGAACGCAGAAAGAGCAACACAAACAGTCTTTTCAACCACATTAGAATCATTATTTCTGTGCACAGGCATTTAAATAGTAGAAGTACTGGGATAAAAGTTTATAGTTTGGGTATAAACACTTATTGTGTACAGTAGCTATGAAAACGAAACTATCTTGTATGTATAGTAACGCTTATCCTCTTCCGCCAGGAGGTGGCGAAAACTGCCCGTTTAAAAAAAGTATGTCATTGAATCATTAATTCAGGAGATTTCAGTAGTCAAATAAGTCTTAATGAAGTGAGACACTGACTCCCTTCATTGAATGTATTGTTTTGTTTTGTTTAAATGAATATATGTGTTTAAAAGACTTAAGCAATGAACAGATTGTCAGAACCACTAGTAAATTACATTATTTTGTTTAGTTTTCTAATCTTTTGTTATCCAGAATCGTGAGAGGATTGTGATCTCCAATTTATTAAAAACTGGGATTCTCAATTTATCCAGAATCATGAAGCTCTTGTTCAAATGTTGTTCATCATTTAACCTAACCAGCTGGGTCAAAATAACCCAGCATGTGTTCTGTGCAATATTTACCCAGCACTGGGTTGCCAAATAACCCAAGTTGGGTTGTTTTTAACCCAGCGTTTTTTTAGCGTTTACCTAATGCGTGAGGTCAAGCTAGTGCAAGATGAGCATTTGTGTTTAAAAAGTATATACATTTGTATTTTTCCTAGAAAATGACTGATCGGTTTGCTTGATAAGACTATTATTCCTCAACTGGGATCATGTAGAGCATTTTGAAGCTGCATTGAAACTGCAATTTGGACCTTCAACCCGTTTGCCACCACTGAAGTCCACTATATGGAGAAAAATCCTGGAATGTTTTCCTCTAAAACCTTAATTTCTTTTTAAACTTCTCCTTTGACGTTAATTAATTTAGCAACACATACAACAGGTTTACTTGTGTGCTGTAATATGACTTACATAATTAACAGTATGACATTTTAATTGGTACGTCTTGATATTCTGCTGTCTGTGCTGATGGCCAGTGGTGTTATTGGCCAGCATTGAGGCTGGAATGCTTATGTAAGGGGGATCTCAGTGGGGTTTTCCATTGCACAGTTGGAACGTTCTCCACTCTGCTCCTGTTTTGGTCCCTGGCCACAAGAGCAATCTGTGCCCCGCTTCGAGTTCCGGAACTAGGAACTGTTTTCCACTTCACGTGCAATGATTATATGCACCACATATCTGAAATTATCACTGACGTCGACAACGTTATTTAAAATATCTCTTTTTTGCAGCCAACAAATAAAAAGTATAAGAATAAGTTTTCTATTAGGTATCAGTGCACTTTTCTTATTTGTAAGGTAATTAATAATTTAGTGTTTTTCAGTTCATGTCTATTGATTATTCATTACATTTTATTCAGAGAGCAGACGATTGAAATGGAAGCTGATCTTGTATATTGGTCCTTTAGCTGAAGATGTGCAAAAAAAAATCATTTGTAGGCTTGAGTGTTTGAGTCATGAATTATTGACGGATTTTCTCTTTAAAATTATTCATACTTCACAGCTTCTGCTCATTATGCAAAATTTTTGTAACTTGGAAGTGATGATATGTTTCCATCTTTGTTCTCATTTCATGTACTTCATACCATTTTGCAAGTGACTTACAGTATTATTACAGTTATTAAAATTGTGGGAATCTATATACGGTGGGGTTACAGTTTAGAGGTCTCTAATATCTGGTCAAAGCTTGGTGCTCGATAGAAACCAGTCTCATTCAGTCGCTCTTATACTGCCTCAACATGACTCCGATCTTCTTTAGCAGAGTGAAGCAGAGTCTTTATTCTCCTGATAATACAAGCTCAAGGTCAGTGAAATAGTTCGAGGGAAACAACATACAAAAGCAACAGCCATAGCCTCAGTCAAAGCTAAAGAAGTTGCTGATGGTGTGTACATGTGTGTGTGTGTTAGGGTGCGAAAGGTTAAAGCTGACAGTTCTTGTAAAAAATTTGATGAGCCAAACTGGATACAAAGGAAAACCTTGAGTGGGACGTGTGCAAATGAAATGTTTTCATGCAGAAACCTGTAACAGGCAAATTGGTATGTAGTGTAATATGAGGAAGAGACTGATGCTGCCTGTGAATGTTTAACATTAATTTCTGTATATTCAATGTAGCCTATATTTGTATGTTACATAGCTATTCAAGTAATAAAGCACAAGGTCATGATATTGAAAATATAGTCTATATCTGAAATTAATCAATTGTTGTATTTCTCATTTGCAAGACTGCTTTGGCTAAAAGCGTCTGCTAAATTAATGTTAATGTAAATATAAAGGATGTTTCAGCAACTTCTGTACACAATAAAGTGATAGGATGAAGTTAGCAAAAGTGGGACATATGCTAAAGTGGGACAAATAAGCTTTTTGGTATATATATATATATATATATATAAACAATTATGAAAGGCTAGATGAAATTCTGTCATATGTATACTACACATAATACACTGTACTTTGCACTGGAGTGTTTTAATTCTCAAAATTTTTTGTGTTTTAATAATTATTTACATTTATGCTTCTGTTGAAATGTTTTAACCCTTTAACTGTCACTCCCGTTTTTGAACACAGACATAAATGTACTATCCCGACAAAAATTGGTATAATTCATGAATGAAAACATTTTGTAATATGATTTTAATGTACATTTTGCAGGGGAAGGAAATGTCTGATTTTAAAATGCCTTTCAAAGGATGAATTTTGAGATTTTAAGTAAGAGGAAAGAAAAAAGTCTTCTCTGACAAAGGTCAGAACTTGAATGTTATGATGTAGATTTTTTTAGGTTGCACTCTTGACATATATTAATCTATTACTTTTCCTACATAATTTGTAACACAAAAAAATATGGTAAAATATCTATTTAGGACTCTTCAGGAGAAGTTCACTTCCAGAACAAAAATGTAAAGATAATTTACTTACCCCCTTGTCATCCAAGATGTTCATGTCTTTTTCATAAGAAATTATGTTTTTTGAGGAAAACATTTCAGGATTTCTCTCCATATAGTGGACCTCAATGGTGCCCCTGAGTTTGAACTTCCAAAATGCATTTAAATGCAGCTTCAAAGGGCTCTAAACGATGCCAGCTAAGGAAGAAGGGTCTAATCTAGTGAAACGATTGGTTATTTTCTAAAAAAAAAAAAAAATGCTTGTCTTGTCTAGCACTGCGTGAACTCTGTATATTCCGGTTCAAGACAGTTAGGGTATGTCGAAGAAGTCCAGCAACACGGGGGTGACTAACTGAGGACAGAATTTTCATTTTTGGGTGAACTATCCCTTTAAAGTAGTCATGAGAAATCAAATTTGCCTTAATCTTTTGGCACATAAGAGGTCTTTGTATCATTAAAACATCCTGCAAGTTTCATAGCTTAAAACGTCCTCCTCTTTATAAACAAAGCACTTATTTAAATCAAGCTTCAAAAAATGGCTTGTTTGGATCTGAGGTGCCAGGGTGACATCGTTCACATAAACACTGCCTCCAGAGCATCATCTTTTTACCATAGGCCCCGCCCACTGGCGTTCAGTCGTTTAACGACTGACACTTCATTACGCTGAATGCGAGTGTCATGTCAGGTCAGAAGCAATTAGAAATTACAATCACTGATGCTATCTTGTCAACACAGGATACAGTATACAAATGCGCGTTCGCTTTCTGACACAGTCATACGCTTGAGTCTGTCGTCAATGGGACAAATGGAGTGAAAAAACGTTTGCTTTGACACGTTTGGTTTAAACAGCTTGTTTGCGTCTTTGTACAGATATCAGAAGGATTCTAGCGTAAGGAGTAAGTGGATAGTTTATTTTTAATGGTATCCCGGATCATGTCAGAGAAACGTCCGGAGCATTTTGTTTTGTAAATGAGGCATATCAGTGTCATGGAGAGTCACAAAGAAACATTTGTTGAAGGTTGAAGCGGTACTAGATCTGACGGCAGCTGCATCACAAACCGTAAATAAATGATTTCATAATGCTTTGTCTGGAAATGACTGTTTTATTTTGATCATGTTGTCAAAAGACTTAGCGAGGGGGCGGGACATTGATACTGTTTCCTATTCAATGATATTAGACAATCATAACAGTGGCCAATTACTAACAAGCCTTAAAGGACCCGCCACTTAAAACAGGTCGTTTTACACAGAGCGTTGATAATATTTTTTTTTCCATATTTTTATTTGTTTTTGGTGCAAAAAACTTTATAAAATTATATATATATATATAAACCTTATAAGTAAACCTTAGGGAACATATAAAAATAATAATAATAACAAAATCCATGTCATGACCCCTTTAAGTGCTTTTGTGAAATGGCCACCACAATAACAAAAAATGTTTAAACACATTAGCGCTGTTTCATGTTTGTCGTGTCTGTCTCTTCATTTTCATATCAGCACAAATTACGCATTGTCATTTTAACAAAAATGTTTGTTATGCAAATGTTTGCAGGCAAAGAATGTCCATTCACTGTCAATTATCAATTTATAGTTTTCACGTGACGTCCCGTCCTGAACGCCGACTGCTGACGTCCTACTAGTTATTTTTCCAGGTTTGTACTGCTGTAGCTTTGTAAGTACTAATGTAAAAAAATATATACGATGGAAGGAAAGACGATATTTCAATGCTTATGCGTTCTCTTGCAAACGTATTGCGCATTTACGAATTCCGCCAAGAAATAGCATGAGGTGGAAACAATGTTACTGTGCTTTTGTGAGCAAACAGAAAGTTTCTCTGGGGAGCACAATAGTTTTGCAAAAGAACGCAAATATATAATTTATAGGCCTAATATTACAGTCAAGGTTTATTTTATGATGTACCTACCGACTGAATATTATTCCTATCCCCTTTTATGATATCGTTATAGCTTAAATTATAGCCATATATTGCTCCATGGTTTTAAATATTTTTCTCGTTGAATTTTAATGAAAGTACTGGTGTTTCAATCCATCTTTGAACAGCACACCCGGGGACTGAGAGGTAAGACAATTTACTGTGCTATTTTTAACACTTCAACCTTTACAGTTGTGGGGAGAATCAGCGAGTAATTGATTTAAAGTGTATCTCTTATTATGTGTCTGAATGTACTTACTTGCTTGAATGGTGCATGAATGAAACGGTTAAAAAAGCCTTGCAAAAGCACCTAGTGAGTGAAAGAATCTCCATTCTGACCCAGTTCATGCGTTCTCTCTTCAGGGTATATCTCTTTTTATTATGTGACCTCTAAAATCTGGGGGAAAGACTGCTCTGGGTATAGATACATTCATTTTCTAATACTGTACAACCTGTGTCTTCCGCATGTCGTAATACAGATTAATAAGGAAATGAAACTGGAACAGATTAATTCAGGAAGGTAAGAAAATATTCACTTAGCTGAATTTTAAAGTGCGTTGTGGAGGTCCTTCTCAATATTTATGATGGTAAAGACCCTGGATAAAACTTTGTATTTGTGTGTTTTGTATCTATTGACATAGACATCCTGTCCTCAAAAATCTACATTTTAAAAAATGGGTTTAAAATACATTTTAAAAGGGGGGTAAAAAGTTACTGAGATCTACTGAAAATTACATAAAATGTGTTTCTGATAATGAAGAAAGTATTAGTACAATTAAAAGTTAGTACATTTCTAAGATCTTGCAATTTGTGTTTTAAACTTTTTATTCTTTATTTTGGACACTATATGTCATTGACCCATAATTCTTTCCATGACCACAGCTGCAGTGTGAGTTCGGGCAGAAAAAGGGTGAATCTAGCACCATTTCAGATGCGAAAATGAGAATAGTGTGCGCAAGACTAGATTTCAAAGGCCTTCAAGAGGAAAGAGCAGGCTAATTGGAGACCTCTGTCTGAAAATAAGACAGCTTTTGCGCACACAAGACTTAAAAATAGCCCCTGTTTTTGAGCAGCTCATAGAAATCCCAATAAAGTCTGAAAAATCCAGTTTTCAAAATAAATTTCACCTTTTTCAAAATATCAGCCATCACAGACTGTCCCATATTTCTCCTCACCATTATGTCCATGTGATTAATGAAGTCCTCCGACTCGCTTCAGTCAATGTGTGCTGGGACAGAAACGCTCAGACCAACTTTCACTGACCAGCCAATTAAGGACTTTGAAGTTACGATCACACAAGGACGCCACTGTCAATGTGCTCATTTATTGGATCGGTGACATTCATGCAGTGCAGATGTCAGCACACGTGCTGAACCGGACATATGCCTTTACGATTTACCTCTATACTCAGTTAATGTCAGAGTAATCCCTGCCCTACATCCCCATTCAAATATAGCTTCATAATTAAGGCCATCTAGTACACGTGACCAATAACCCATTAGCCTGGGAATGATTCCTTTTAACCGTGATGTACAACCAGAAAACCTGTACCAGACTAAGCATATAGTGTAACTTAATCTGCATCTGTTTAGAT